>JAGFNQ010010530.1:0-81009 GCA_024364735.1 Boesenbergia rotunda | reverse complement strand
ATTGATAGTGTCCGTTTTTATCAATTCATCGACTAGGGATAATTTCAATACTTCACAATTGCACATTAGAGATAATCACTAGTTGTGATCCCATCACAAATTCTCTTATGCTGTGAGTTGTATTGCGGACATTCAGTAGATGAGTTTAAGATCCCAATCAAATACACAAAACATGTATACTCAAATAGTGAATTATCATTTATTAAAATAAATGTTTACATCATAAGGCGATTGCCTTAGGACACTTCTCTCATATCACTAACACTATGGTCTTAGGTTCAATCTTTGAAATCAGTGCAACCTGACTTAGGTTTCTATAAGAGGATCTTGTTCTGACCTCTAAGGTTGGATCACCCATAATTTGGTTAGTTGGGTAATTTAGTCTGGGTTTCTTAGGTCTCCTAGAACTTGGTTCAACATTAGGTCTGGTTGGTAGGTTTTGGGTTGGTTAAGGGACCGATTCAGTAGGTAACATTAAATTTGGTTCAGGGACCAGTTCAGTAGTTAAGTCTAAGACTGGTTAAGAAATTGATTCAATTGGTGAGTTAGTAATTTGGTCTGGTCTAGACTGATCATCTTTTGGATTAGTTAAGTTGGGTTGATTTGAGTTTGATTGATTGGTTGGGTTAGATTGCTTTTCTTCATCAAACATTATATTAGTAATTTCTTCAATCTTAAGGGTTTGTTTATTATAAACTCTGTAGGCCCTACTTGAGGTTGAGTACCCTAAAAATATATCAAGGGTAGGTTTGGATTGGAATTTACCTAAGTAGTCTTTTGTATTTAAGATGTGGACTTTGTTGGTGCTAGAAGCACCAGATCGAACCTTGTTTTGATAAGTGGCAAAGGATTCAGGTTAAGCTGGTTGGTGTGTACTGATGAATTTGTGAAGCTTGCAGGAAAGTCCTAGGTAAGCTAGGCAAGAAGTCTTGACCTGCAGGGTTGTGCATGAAGTCTTGACCTGCATGGTTGTCCACGAAGTCTTGGTCGGGGATCGGGCAACGATGACTTGGTGAGTAAAGCCAAGCATAAAGTCTTAGTCAGTGGGACTGAGCAGAAGACTTTGCCGAGCGGGGATTGCGGACAGGAGTCGAGATGGGTCGAGGTCGAGCGTCGTCGAGTTTCGGGGTCTCGGAGGCCGAGCAAAAGTCCAACTGGAGGAGTCGGTTGGCAAAATGTAACTTCTCCTGAGAGGAGTAGGTGAGGACCCATTCCCCGAGAGGGAACAATAGGCGTCGATTCAACCTAGGGTTTCAGGTGAAATCTAAAAGTCAGGACTAAGATAGCACTGGCTGTAATCCATACTTGCTTTAAATTATATTTATATTATTGTGTGGAACTAACCCATGTTGCAGCTGAAAAGTTGGACCAGTTGGACTAGGGCGCCGAATAGGACTCAGGCACCTGGGAGCTTGCAGCGGGTGGCTGAGCTGGCGTAACGGTCAAGCTTGCGTGGCGAGTGCTGAGTGGAGGAGCCATGTCGACACTCAAGCGCTTGAAAGGGACTAGGGCGCCTGAGTTAGGATAGTGTTAGGATGTATACTAAAAGTCTTGCATTCTGTATAAACATCTACATTTTGAAAGAGAATTACAAGATCACTATTTGCATTAGTATATGCATATTGTCTAATACTTTACATTACAGATAACATGGTGTGTGGTGTCACACAGAAGGTCATGTTATCAGTGTTGAGGCAATCTGTGGTCCGGAGTGACCAAGTGTTTTGATATTTGGGCAAAGGGTTTAAGTTAGGTTTACCCTTGTGTATTTAATATGTGTATGTGAGTGTGCAGGTTATACAGATTACACATATTGACTGAGCTGGACGGCTTCGGATGGTGAAGGGTTGCATGGAGACAAGCTGGAGGCTTGTATGCACCCGAGGGACCTTGGTATAGCAGGGATAATGAGTCAAGAGCCGCGGACTTCAAGGCGTACGTGAAGGATGACATGAAGACAAGCTGGAGGCTTGTGTGCATCCGAGGGACGAGGGCCGAAGATGAAGAGGGCGCGAAGGCAATAGTCAAGGCTGCTAGTGAAGAGTCAGCAAGTCATGGAGGGACAAGAGCCGAGGGAGGAGGACTCTAAGGGCAAGCTGGGAAGTGGACTTCAAAGGGCACACTGGAAGGGTGACATGGAGGCAAGTCGAGGACTTGCGTGCACATCCGAGGGACGATAGACGGTGGAAGAGGACTTCAAAGGGCAAGCCAAAGGAGTGGACTTGAAGGCACACGTGGAGGAGGGTCGTGAAAGTGAGTAGGAGTGCTGTTGTAAGCTGGGCAGTCGACTGGGAGTTGTCCAGTCGACTGCCAAAACTCACAGTATGTATTTGGCCCTGGACCAGTCGACTGCTCTGGGAGCAGTCGACTGGTGTGTAGCAGAATTCGAACATTGGGGCTGTCAACTGTCGAATCTGAGTGGGGGCATCGACTGCCCTGGGTGCAGTTGACTGCCAGCGAGGGTTTCCAGCCTGAGTTCTATTTAAAGAGAACTTGGTTTGGGCTGGGGCTTTTGGCGAAATCTGCTTGGGTAAATGAGATTAGTAGCCTTTGGTGCTCAGGTATTGTCGAGGTGCTGTGGCGAGGTTTCTCCACCCACAAGGAGCGACAAGGGCTAGCCGGAGATTATCTGGGGAGTGATCCACCGAAGGACTCTTGTTCTTTGATGAGGACTAACCTCTAGTCAAGAAATTCATATTGTGATTTAGAAATTTTTCTGAAATACTTATTTGTCTACACCCGTGTGGTGGAATGAGTTTTGGTTTAAACAAACCTGTTCCTGGAAAAACCTATTGTTAATGCAGTCTGATCAGGAACGTATCAGAGTTTCAGAAATTTTTCTGAAATCTGATCGGTCCCAGACTAAATCAGAATTTTTCTGTATCAATCATCAGTCTGATGAAGCTGCGTTACTACTTGTCATATGAAGCATATACGTGTTTGACCATGATATAATTCTATATATGACTTCATATGCAATTCAACACTATCCTTCATTTTATTTTGGGTTTGGTGAGAGACCCTTGTTTAAGGGGGAGGTATGTTTAAAACTTAATAACCATACCCTTTTCGGTGTTTGACAAAGGGGGAGAGAATTGTTGATTAAGTTTAGGGTTTGTTATTGTAGGGGGAGGACTTTGATTCCCTTACGATAATTGAAATTGATTTGACTTCAATTGATCACTGATACCTAAACTTAAATCGAGTTGCCAAAAAACAAAAAGGGGGAGATTGTTGATGCAGTCTAACCTGATTGTTGTTTTGGTGTTGAGATCGATTTAAGTTTAGGTGAGTGAGTAAATTCGGATTAAGTCCTGGTCGGGGACTGGGCATGAAATCCCGGTGAGTAAAGCCGGGTTACTGAAACCCCGGTGAGTGAAGCTGGGTCCTGGTGAGTGAAGCAGGGTGGTTGAAACCCCGGTGAGTGAAGCCGGGTCCTTGTGAGTGAAGCTAGATGACTGAAACCCCGGTGAGTGAAGCTGGGTCCTAGTGAGTGAAGCCAGGTGATAGAAATCCAAGTGAGTGAAGCCAGGTGACTGAAATCCCGGTGAGTGAAGCCGGGTCCTAGCAAGTGAAGCTAGGTGACTGAAACCCTGGTGAGTGAAGCTAGGTCCTAGCGAGGGAAGCTAGGTTGAACAAAGTCTCGGTGAGTGAAGCCGGGCAAGAAGTCTTGGTCCGGGGGACTGAGCATTGAGTGTACTGGTCGGAGAGGGCACGTGAGCTCTTTCTCCGGTACCAGAATGAGTCAGAGAAGGCTAGGGAGCCCGTTCTCTGGACTTAGGGGTGATTTGGTCGGAGTTGGATCAGTCTAGAGACCGATCAGGGAGTTGGCACGAACTCCCTGTTGTGGATCGGTCTGGTGACCAATCCAGCGAAGTCTGATCGTTCTGGTGAACGATCAGGGAGAGAATAGAAAGTTTTTTATTTGGCTTCTGATCAATCTGGTGAACGATCAGAGAAGGGACAGTAGGTTTCTCACAGAAACCCTGATCGGTCTGTCTGACCGATCAAAGATAGGACTATCCTCATCCTGACTGATCAGGATGGCTCCTGATCGATCAGGGAGTGACCTGATCGGTCACTAGACCGATCAGGGCACAACTTGATCGGTCAGGTGACCGATCAAGTGTGTGATTCCTGCGGGTTGTGGCAAGCAAACTGCTGGATCGGTCTGGTGACCGATCCCTGATCTGTGATCGGTCAGTGTGACCGATCAGGTTCAGTCCGCGATCCCTGTTACCTCACTGTGGACCGATCAGGCAGGAGCCTGATCGTTCAGGGCTTTCCCTGATCGGTCTGGTGACCGATCAGGGTCTTCTCTGATCGGTCTGTGGACCGATCAGTAGCTGATAACTTTACTTCAAATCCGCTGTCAGACTTCTGATCGCGTTATGATAACTTCTATTTTCTCTGCTTCACGTTTGATTTCATTTGCTAAGCGTCTGCTAAGTGTGCAGGTAATGCAGGGATGATTCAAACAATGGAGGAGGGTCAACTGGGAACTTTCCCTTGATCAGGTTTGGCTGTTTTCTCTTCTTAGGTTACAATGGGCGTTTGGCGCGGCTGGCAACGACTGGTAAGTTGACAAACTGATTTGGAGCTCGGCTGAAGAGGGTTCAGGGAGTCCAGAAGAGGTCAGTGGTAGCTGGGGCTGTTGCAGGTGAGCAGCTGTTGAGCTGCAAAGGCGTGCCTGGTGACTTGGCGATAGGCAGAGGCTTAAGAGCTGGGTAGCGAAGAAGCATCGGAAAAAAAACTCATCATTCTGCACCTTGAAGCAACTCTTGCATACACAAAAGTCTTTGAGCGATCTGTTGGATACTTTGCGACTTGAGCACTTGAAAGGATTTGAGAACGTGTGGCAAGGCGATCAGCAAGCAGACAAGGAAGAGCTGAGTGAAGGCTCTTGCCGAGGTTGTGCTGGGTTGTGAGTTGTGTATGTAAACGTTTCTCCTTCGCTTGCTTGTGCTCTGTAAGCTTTCTTTGTCTCTGTGCTGTATTTCATATCATTCTGTTGAGACTTGTTGTGGAGAGGTTTCTCCACCGAGAAGGAGGCATTTGATATCCGTATTTCTCGGGACTTGATCTTCCAACGATCAAGGGATTGCCCACCTTACGGGCACGCCAAGGAGTAGGGGCAAGTTATCCCCGAACCTTGTACATCCTCGTGTTAGAGTTTGTGGTTTTTTGTTTGTTTTTCAGCTTGTTCTTCAGTTTCTGTTTCTCTGTATTTTCTTCCGCTGCTAACCATAAGTGCAGAAACTTCAAAGAGCAAGAGATTTGTGTGTCTGGCTACATTCACCCCTCCTCTATAGCCATCCAAGTACCAACAGTAACTACGTAGCCAGTATCACATAGTTGACTTATACTATGCAAATTAAACTTGAAATTTTCAACCAAGAGTACTTTCTTAATCACAAAATCAGAGTTGAGTTCAATATTACCTAACCCAATGACTTTGAGTGTAGCATTGTTGCCAAAGGCTACTGAGCCTAGGTTCTTGAACTTGATTTTGGTGAATTTCAATTTGTCTCCAGTCATGTGTTTGGAGCATCCACTATCCAACATCCATTGATCCAAATCTTTATGTTCCTACACATAAAGTATTTATTGATTTGGATCGAATTAGAGTTAGGGATAGCTTAAAATTGATTTTCACGACCTAGTCTATCTCACCCAATCTAGAGTTATCAATCACGTTAATCTTATGGGGTTTGTGAGATAGGTTTTCAAAAATAAAAGATTTTAATTTAAAAAAACATGGTTAATTTATCTGATTAATTTGAAAAATTTATAAGATTAAGTTTATTAATTTTGAAAAGTGTGTAACGACCCGGAAAATTCTCTTAATATTTACTTAAAATATTAAGCATGTCTAGATAATTTTCGGAGGAACCTAGAAATATTAAGGCGAACCTTGGCCTAGAAAATCCATGTTTTCTCATTTAAATTGGGAAAAAGGGCACTAATGGGCCTTATATGGGCTTTTTAGTACCATAATTTTTGGTGGATTTTAGGTGAAAATTAGTATAAATATAAAGGGATTTTAATAAGAAATATTAACATAATTATGGGGGAATTTTTAAAAGATTTTCGGAATTTTAGGGAAATAAAAAGAAAAATAAAATAAAAATAAGGTGCATGGACCAAGGATTGAACCTTGGACCTCTTGTACAACCATGTATGCACTAACCAACTCACCTAGCAAGGTAATGTTATGAGGGAATGAAGTGGATATTGGTTAAAGTATAGAAGAAGATGAAGGGTCATGGAGAGACTCTTCATTTACCTCCTTAATGGGCTATAAAAGGGGGGTTTTGGGAGTTACCTCTTCTTCCCATTACTTGCATTTTCGAAACTCCTCCTTCCCTCATCCTAGCCGAACACCCAAGGAAGGGTTCTCCCTTGGAAAAGCTCCACAAGAGGTCTCATCTCCAAGATCTAAGGGGTCTTCCAAGGATACAAGGACAAGGGGGTTCAAGGGTCCAAAGATCTTACCATTTCCTTCCCTTTCAAGGTTCGAAAAATCAAGAAACCCAAGGTAAGACTCCCTCACCTGTGGTATAATAGTTCCTTATGATTTCCATGATTTTTAGCATGATATATTGGTTGGTTTTTGGATTTGATGTTAAAAGGGAAGAAAATCAAGAACCCTAGGTTTGTGGGTTTCGTCCACAAGGATTTTAAGGTTTATAATTATGCCAAAAATCTTTATAATGTTGTTTAATGATCCATGATGATGTTTAGAGGTTAAGTATAATTTTTGGGGATTTTTGGAGTACCCTAGGACACCCTAGGGTTTCGGCCAACATGAAAGAACCAAAATCAAGCACCCTAGAGATTCTAGGGTTTCGGCCATAATGTTTTAGGTTCCATAATGATGCTAAACATCTTTATAATGTTATTTAATGTTCCCTTATGATGTTTAGAGGTTAAGTATAATTTTTGGGAATTTTTGGAGTACCCTAGGATACCCTAGGGTTTCGGCCAATATGAAAGAATCAAAATCAAGCACCCTAGAGATCCTAGGGTTTCGGCCACAATGTTTTAGGGTCCATAATGATGCTAAAAATCTTTATAATGTTATTTAATGTTCCCTTATGATGTTTAGAGGTTAAGTAAAATTTTTGGGAATTTTTGGAGTACCCTAGGACACCCTAGGGTTTCGGCCAACAACAAGAACCCTTGTGTAGGGTTGGGTTTAAAACCTCAAGTGTTTGTTTATGTATTGTAATGATATAAGGGAGATGGAGGGTATTTATGTGAATGTTTCACATGGCCTAGAGACCCTATAGGTTTTGGCCAAGTACCCTAATAGGGTGGAAAGTTAGGACTCATTTCAAGTAAGGGCCCCAAATGACCCTATGGTAAGGTATGGTTGGTGTATAACAATTGATTTGGGGATTTTAATGGAAATTTTTCCATGTCCCATGGCCTTGAAGTTTCGGCCAAGAGCAAGATTAGGGTTAAAGGATTAGGGTTGGCCTTAAGTATGGAATCAAATGTTTCCTATGGCCTAGTATGTATGTATGTGATGTTGTTTAGGGAAGTTATGTGAAACTTCATGAACCTATGGTTCCTTGGGGCTTTCGGCCAAGGGCCTAACCTAGGGTTAGGGTTGGGTTAAACCTACAAGGATGCTTGTGTATGGGTTACCAAGAGGTATGTTTAAGTAAGATGGAAGAATCTCTATGTTAACCAAACCCTTAGTTTGTATGTCATGATTTATATGTTAGGTCATGGATGTTTATGAATGATATGCCATGTTTATGAATGATATGCCATGTTTAAGAATAATATGCATGTATGCCATGTCTCATGAATGATACGTATGTATGCCATGATTTATGAATAAGATGTATGTATGCCATGTCTTATGAATGAAGTTAAAGTACATGCCTTTAAGGCATAACGATGATGTTAAGTATGATGAATGAATGATGATGAATGACAAGTATGAGGAATGAATGATGATGAATGACAAGTATGATGAATGAATGATGATGAATGAAAAAGCATGTAAAAGCATTATATTTTATTTTATGGGCTTGTACCGGACCTAAGTAAGGTCCACGGTTTTGGACTACCGATGATGCTGTCCACGGTTCGGGACTACCGATGATGCTGTCCTTACGGTTCGGGACTACCGATAAAGCTGTCCTTACCCTAGTAGGTCGAGATTAGCTATCTCGTATTTACTTAGGGATGCGCGCATATGATGAATGAATGTGGTACAAGCCAGGGCCCAATGAATGTTATGATTATGTTAAAGTATTTAAAAGCATGATGTTTTAAAGATTAAGCATCCTTATAATATATGCATTTGTCCATGCATCCATCCATGTTATGCATTATGTTATGAAAAGTATGTTTATGCAAAGAATATTTATGGAAAACATGTTTATGCTAAGTTAGAATGCCATGATTTTATTTATGTTCATGTTAATTATGATGCCATGATTTAATTATGTTTATACTAGTTTAGGATGCCATGATTTTATTTATGTTCATGTTAATTATGATGCCATGATTTAATTATGTTTATGTTAATTAGAATGCCATGATTTTATTTATGTTCATGATAGTTTAGGATGCCATGATTTAATTATGTTTATGCTAGGTTAGAATGCTATGATTTCATTTATGTTCATGATAGTTTAGGATGCCATGATTTACTTATGTTTATGTTAATTAGAATGCCCTGATTTTATTTATGTTCATGATAGTTTAGGATGCCATGATTTAATTAAGTTTATGCTAGGTTAGAATACCATGATTTTATTTATGCTCATGTTAATTACGATGCCATGATTTAATTATGTTTATGCTAGGATAGAATGCTATGATTTTAATTATGTCATGCTATGAATGTTTATGATGTTTATGTCTATGCCAAGTATTATGCCAAGCCATGAATGTTTTATGTTATGTACATGCTATGTTATGAAAGTGACTAAGTTATGTTCAAGTCATGTCAAAGGTATGCTAAGTGCTCATAAAGACTTATGTGCTGAGTAAAGCACTAAGTATGTTGATGTTAAGATGCTCATGATTAAGTGATGAATGGTTTTAGTGAGTAGGAAAGAGTCTTACTAAGCCTGTGTGCTTATAGTTTTATTTTCTTATACTGCAGATTACGCAAGGGGACAGTAAGGAAGCAGCAGGAGGGCCTTAAAGCATGTGTGTGATGGTGACTTGGTCAAGGAGCAATATGTTTGCTCGCCTTATGATATAACTTTACCTTTAATATTATATGCTTGAATATGACTCTATGACATGATGCTAAGGATGATATGATGCTAAGTATGACATGATGCTAAACATGACATGATGCTAATCATGACATGATGCCAAGTATGACATGATATGATGCTAAGTATAAAGTTATTATGCCAAGTACCCATGTTATAATGTTAGGAATGGTAGTAAGTGCATGTAGGTGTAAGTTAAAGGTTTCCGCTGCATTAGGATGTCTACATGCCCTAAGTATGTTAACGTAACGCCGCTTATGAAAAGAAAAAAAAAGCGGGTGTTACAGTTGACTCTAAGATTACTTGAAATTGGTGTTAGATTCAAATTTGACAAAGAGTAAATTGAATTTGAATTTCGAAAATTGGCTTCTAGGTCTTGGTGAGGCACAAGGCCTTCTTTGGTTGTAGCCTTATTGGATCATTAACCCTTTCCTTGACAAAACCTTTTAACGAAATTTCATTTTCAAAATTGCTTTTTGAGAAATTCTGGTCTAACTAGTTTGTGTTTTAGATCGGTAGCTTCGACTAGTTCCACTAGACTAAACATACCAAGTAGGGAATACTTGACCTTATTAGAAGGGCTTCCCTAACGTACTATCATCTCACCTCCACCCAATACTAGGTTGTTCAAGTTTCAAATAAATCATTTTGTCCTTAAACTAACCAGTCCTAAATCTAAGCATGATAATTAAAAATTGCAAAAAAAAACAATTAAGCATGCAATTAACAAAAGAAAATTATCTAATTATAAATATGGTTTTTAAATTGGCTCCCCTTGGACTATTGCCTCGATAATGGTTAGGCAAGATGTGAATCTTGTCCTTGGGGATCCAATACTGATTTGGTCCTGCTTGTTTGTTCAAACAGAGCTTGGGGACCCATGCTTGGACTTGGGTTCTAGGTTGGTTCAATACAGCATACTAAGAGCGTTGTCTTGACTTGGTTCGATAACTGAGTCCGGATCGATTAAGAACGAACTTCTGCTTTCCAAGGATCATGTCAAGACCCTTGGAACTCGAAGTGAACCGTTCTAAGCCAACTCTGAGCTCTTTGACTTGAGTCTTCAGGGAGGAATTCTCTTCCTCAAGTTTTTGGACTTGGGTTAAGCTTCCTTCCTGAACTGGCTCAGTCAACGACCTCGAGTTGACTTCCTCTTTCAGGAGTTTTACTTCCTGTCGGAGGGACTCGACCCGGATTTTTGCTTTCGCAAAGTTGTGAGATAAATAAGAAATTAATTTTGAAAGTTCATATTCTGAGTAACCTCTTACCGTTATTTGCCCGTTTTTCGAGATTGTGAGTCTTCCGTCGTCTGGTTCCAATTTCGTCCGGTGTCGACGTCTTCCGAGGCGGTTAGGGCGAGAAGATTCGCATGCGGGACTTCTTCTTCGGAGGAGGAGGATTCATCCCAAGTGGCTTGGAGAGACTTCTTTCTTCGCACCTTCTTTGTTTCCTTCAGATTGGGGCACTCTGACTTGAAATGTCCCTTTTTGTTGCATTCGTAGCAGGTGACATTAGTCTTGCTCTTTGAGCTTGTTGAAGGTTCTGATGGATTTTCCTTTCTTTGGCTTGCTTTCTTTTTGTTCGTTTGGTGCTTTAGCTCTTTGTAGTAATCTCGAGCTAGCTGAACCAGCTTGGGTTGATCCCCTTCACTATCTTTTGAATCCGAGTCTGAGTCAGATTCGGGTGCTGGTTGAGTCTTCTTCTTGGGAGCCTTGCCTTGAGATTTACCTGCAACGAAAGCTATACCTTTCACGATCAAGGTAGTGTTAGTCTGTTCGTGCAGTTCTAATTCAGAAAAAAGTTCATCTAATTTTATTTCAGATAGGTTCCTTCAAACTTTGTAGGCACTTACCATAGATGCACACAGTGAGTTTCTTGGAAAAGAGTTAAGCGTATACCTGATCAAGTTACGGGTTTCAACTTTGTGACCTATCGTGTGCAGCCGGTTCATCAGTTCTTGAATTTTGGCATGGAGTTGGGCCACAGTCTCACCGTCGTGCATCTTGATGGTATAGAGTCTGTTCAGTAACAGATCTCTTTTACTGATCCTTGTGTCGGAAGTGCCTTCATGTAGCTCGATCAGCTTATTCCAAAGCTCCTTCGCGCTATTGAAGGGTCCCACCCGGTTCAGTTCCTCCTTGGTTAGGCCACATTGCAAAGTCTGGGTTGCCTTTGCATCGACCTCGATTTTCTTCTTTAGCGAGGCGTCCCATTCAGTGTAATGTTGCATCACTCCTTCTGTGTTCTTGGGAATTTCCAACCCCGATTGGATGATTATCCACATGTCCACCTGAGTTTTCAGGTGGACTTCCATCCTGCTTTTTCAGTAGGAAAAATCTTCTCCACTGAAAAGAGGAGGTCTGGCAGTGCTGTATCCCTCTTGCATGACCATTAGGATTTACTGAAAGAGAAAAATAGAAAAACTTGTTCCAAGACTGAGTATTGGATTAGTAGTGTGGGACGAAATTAATAACAACGGAAAAGATCGAGTGGTGTTGCACCAACCTCGATTAACGAGAAAATTCGAGCGACAAGAATTAAAAAAACGTAAATCTGAAAAATATCTCAAACTGGTTGTTGCACCAAGTTTGAGCCACCTGCTCTGATACCACTTGTTGGATCAGAGTTAATTGATAGAGGGGGGGGGGTGAATATCGATCGAAACTTTTCGGACTAGTTAAGAGAAATACGCAGCGGAAAACACAAAAGCAATCGCTAACAATTTTTATTTTTTACTTGGTTCGGAGTCGCAGTCAGCTCCTACTCCAAGGCCCACGGTCCTTGACCGTTTACGATGGGCAATTCTATATTCGAAAGAGTGTTTACAAGTTTGAAGTACACAATATAGAATTGAAAAAGAGATTACAACACTTTACTAAATTAAATTTTACCGACGACCGGAGTGGATGGAAGTTCGGAGTAGCGGGTCATCGTCGGCGCTTGAATCGCGAGTACGGAGCTTGTTGGAGCATAGCGCTTGAACGAAAATGTTGAGAGCGTAATGAGCGAGTTGTATTGAAGTCTTGGGGGTGAACTGTTGGGACCGGGTGCATGTTGACATGGATGTGGGTTCGTAATTTTAAAATTTATTACGTGCAGCGGAAGATTTAGCATAAATAATTTCCCAAATTATTTAACCACACATCTAAACATGCAACCTTATATTGTGTAGACATGATCATATATTAAAATTTTGCAGAAACGTAAACTAATTTACTTGTTACCTCGCGTAACTCGAAGAAAGGGACGAGATCCAACCGTAGCATCCTTTGGAAGCTCCGCCTCTATTCGCGTCCACGCCGAGTTTTCTTCGGGATGACTTTGCAAAGCCACGAGTTTCGTGCCGACAAGAACTACTAGATTCTCCAAAGGCACAACAAGAATACCAAGAGAGAGATGGGAAGACTAACCACCAAACGAAGAACGGAATCAAGATTCCGGGAGGAAGGAAGGAGTTGCGCCCGCTTCTTCTTCTTCTTCTTCTTCGGCAGCTTCTTGGTGGTGGAAGCTCACGGCAACAAAGGGGAGGGCCTCTAGGGCTAGCGGCACTAGAAGAGGGAGAGGGAGAGAAGGAGAGAGAGAGGGCTTATTACTAGATCTCTTGGATTAAGAATCAAGCCTTGCCTTGGTTCCTTTATATAGTAGCCTCTCAACCGCCAAGTCTCCTTTTTATGAAATAAATTTTCATAAGAAATTTATCATATAAATTTTTTCTATGAATTATTCCATCATGCCAAGTTTTTATCATAATTTAATTTATAATAAAAACAACCATGTCTCCCCTTTTATTATTGATTTTATAAAATAAAATAAACTAATTCATGGTTCATTTTAATTTCTATGAAAATAAATCTCTTTATATAAATTTCTTTATATAAATTTCTTTATCCATAATTTTATAAAATAAACCACGCTCGGTTTATTTTATAATTTGAACCAAACAATTTGGTTCTCCCCTTTTAATGTGGCCGGGCAAACAAAGAGGGTGGGGACCATCTTTGGCCGGCCAAACCCAAGCCATGACCTCACGAATTAAACTCATTTAATTCGTCCAATAAGTCTTCAAAAGACTTAGCCATTTTATGCTTCCGATGCGTCTCTGATAAATTCAGATTCGACTTATCTCTCTTGATAGGAAAATCCAATTTTCAACTCGTTTTTAATCCCTCGGATTACTCGTAGTGCGTGTGACTAAATAGGCTTTCGATTTATGTTGCCCGTCTATAATCAACCAATTATAGAACGATCATGAGTGACACCTAGAAGTACATCATGATCCCCAATTAATCGAAAGATCAACGGTTGACCTCAGAAATAATTCTGAAACCCTTCAGCAGCTTTAATGAATCGTGCCTCATTCCCTTCACCATCTTATACCCACTTGGTTCAGGACACGGTCTATGTGTGTCAGTCCCCACTAGGCTGACTACGTCACACTTAGCCCAAGTAATGTCTTTCTCGTCCAACGGATTCTAATTACTCTCATGTTTCTGAGAGATTCATACTCGAAACATGTGATGCTCTGGCCAGAGGCTTTGAGTAACAATTCGACGATAGGCCTTCGGTATACATCTCCTCGCAAGGAGTGGTGAATCCTTTGTAGGCTGTTCAAACATCTTCGGGTACTTCGGCTTATACCCAATCATCCTGGGTCCACACCTCCTTGGAGATGCTTGCTTAAGATGTCGAAGTATAAGTCTCCATGACCAAGATGACTTGAACACCGCAAGTCAAAGGAATATCGCACTTAAGCTGCAGTAAGAACTTCACTGACATATCTATATGTAGATTACCATATGAAGTTTTACAGCCAGTCACTCCAATGAACTAGTTCCCTTAACTAGCATTCATGTTTATCTCCGGACATCCCAATGTCACCAGCCAGTGAGAATCAGCTGATTAGAGAATAACCCATGCTAGTCTCAACAGAATTGATAGTGTCCGTATCTATCAATTCATCGACTAGGGACAATTTCAATACTTCACAATTGCACATGTAGAGATAATCACTAGTTGTGAATTCATCATAAATTCTCTCATGCTGTGAATTGTATTGCGGACATTCAGTAAATGAGTTTAAGATCTCAATCAAATACACGAACATGTATACTCAAATAGTTAATATTCATTTATTAAAGTAAATGATTACAATCATAAGGCGATTGGGACACTTCTCTCATATTACTAACAATCTCCCACTTGGCCTAATGCCAATCGCTACGGTATCCAATACCACAGGCTCTAACATGACCCTCAAACTTGCTTTGAGGCAAGGCCTTAGTTAAAGGATCCGCTAAATTCCTTTCAGTGGGAATTTTCTCAATTTGTATATCATTCCTACTTATAATCTCTCTGATCAAATGATAGCGGCGAAGCACGTGTTTGGATCGCTGATGAGACCTTGGTTCCGTTGCTTGTGCAATAGCTCCATTGTTATCGCAGTAAACCGGTATTGCTTCATCAATGGTTGGAACCACACCAAGTTCCGAGACAAACTTCTTGATCCAGACTGCTTCTTTTGCTGCTTTCGAAGCCGCAATGTATTCTGCTTCCGTGGTAGAATCTGCTACAGTGTCTTGCTTGGAACTCTTCCAACTTATTGCGCCTCCATTCAAAGTAAATACGTATCCAGACTGAGATTTGGAGTCATCCTTATTTGTTTGGAAACTGGCATCTGTATACCCACGTATTATCATATCTCCTTCTCCATATATTAGGAACACATCCTTAGTTCTTCTTAAGTACTTAAGGACTGTCTTGACAGCCGCCCAATGATCCATTCCTGGATCAGTCTGGTATCTACTTGTGACACTCAGAGCATACGATACATCGGGCCTAGTACATAACATAGCATACATGATAGATCCTATTGCGGATGCATAAGGAATCTTATTCATGCAAATCCTCTCGTCTTCTGTGCGCGGACAAATAGACTTTGAAAGGTTGATCCCATACCTGATGGGAAGGTAACCTTTCTTGGATTCCGATATGCTAAACCTTTTTAGCACTCGGTCTATATATGTAGACTGCGAAAGACCAAGCAACCGTTTTGATCTATCTCTATAGATTCTAATCCCAAGGATATAGGTTGCTTCTCACAGGTCTTTCATGGAGAAAGTTTTGGACAACCAAATTTTAACCGACTGTAAGACTGATATATCGTTTCCTATAAGTAATATGTCATCGACATATAATACTAGGAATACGACTGCACTCCCACTAACCTTCTTGTACACACAAGGTTCGTCAGGATTTTGTGAGAAATCAAACTCTTTGATTGTCTCATCAAAACGGATGTTCCAGCTCCTGGATGCTTGCTTCAGTCCATATATGGATCGTCGAAGCTTGCATACTTTGGTTTTATCAACCGATGTGAAACCTTCAGGTTGTATCATGTATACATCCTCAAGCAGGTTTCCATTAAGGAAAGCTGTTTTCACATCCATTTGCCATATCTCATAGTCATAATGAGCTGCTATGGCCAGGAGCATCCGAATGGATTTAAGCATAGCTACTGGCGAATAGGTTTCGTCATAATCAATTCCTTGTTTCTGACGATATCCTTTTGCCACTAATCTAGCCTTAAAGGTAATAACATTACCTTCCATGTCGGTTTTCTTCTTGAAAACCCACTTGCACCCTATGGGCTTAATCCCTTCAGGTGGGTTAACCAAGTCTCATACTTGATTTTGGTACATGGAATCCATTTCCGACTTCATGGCTTCAAGCCATTTGTCCCTTTCTGAACTTTTTAGAACATCGTTATAACTGATAGGTTCGCTATCGCTTATGAGTAACACGTCGTTCGATTCACTTATGAGAAATCCGTATCTCTCTGGAATATTACGTGTCCTATCAGACCTACGAAAAAGTGGTGTTGTTTTAGGTTCAACTGATAGCTCATCATTATGAGTTATTGGTTGTGGGTGTAGAATAGGTGTCTCTGTAATGTCTATTGGAGTTTCTTGAACTTCTTCAAGTTCAATGCTACTCCCACTGTTTTCTTGTAAGAGAAATTCTTTTCTAGAAATACAACATGCCTTGAAACAAACACCTTTTGTTCCAAGGGATGATAGAATTGGTAACCTTTCGTTCCCTTAGGGTATCCAATAAATAGACATTTATCAGACTTAGCATCCAATTTGTCTGATACAGTCCGCTTTACATAAGCAGGATAACCCCATCTCTTTAGGTGAGATCAATTAGGTTTCTTACTATTCCACGTCTCATATGGAGTAGTAGAGACTACCTTGGTCGGGACTCTGTTTAGTAAGTAAACAGCTGTCTTAAGTGCATAGCCCCAAAAGGATTTTGGAAGAGTTGCATGATTCATCATAGATCTAACCATGTCCATCAATGTTCGGTTATGCCTCTCAGATACACCATTATGCTGTGGTGTATACGGCGGAGTCCATTGAGACAATATCCCATTATCCCTAAGATAATCTTGAAACTCTTGACTTAAGTATTCACCACCCCGATCGGATCGAAGTATCTTAATACNGCCTGTCGGGCGCCCCCGACAACACTGACAAGGTACCAGCTCCAGTCAAAGCAGCAATAGCTGCATTTGACCGATTTGACATGGGCGCCCGTGACCCGTCGGGCGCCCCTATACACTTCTGTCCCCCACGCTGATTAAAGCAGCCAAAAGGCTGCAATCAACTACTCTTTCCCGTGACCTATCGGGCGCCCGTGACCTATCGGGCGCCCCTATCGACAAACCTGTCGTCCACACCAGTCAAAGCAGCAAAAGCTGCAGTTGACCCAGCCTTGGCCATGGCGCCCGTGACCTGTCGGCGCCCCCATAGACCGTTTCCCTGCCCGAGGCAAAACGACCTGTAGAGGGAGCCCGGAACCTCACGGGCGCCCCCCCCTCAAACCCCTATAAAAGGGACCCGAGACTCCCTCATTTCCCACACTTCAAACACACCACATCTCACACTCCTTCTCCCCTTGCCTCATTCTTGTGGATCAAGTGAATCTAAGCCCTCCCTTGCCTCAACCATGCCTCCAAGGTATGAAATTTAGTTGTGCAATTAATTTTTCTTAAATTACATATTTTTTGCAAATTCCTTAAGTCTCTTCTTTATCCTTAATCACTTACTTTTTTCTACACTTAGAAAACGCCGAGCAGTTCAGTCGAACCCCGGTAACGAGCCCAGTCCCGACCCTAGGTTTCCTAACCTAGCACTGTGTAACAAATTTGCCCAAACCTCATACATTCCGATTAAAACAAGTTACCTTAACCGTCATTTCTTCGCCCAATCCTGTCCAGTTGCAATGTCCGCAATTAACTTCTATCAACTGGATAACCTCATATTCTGCACACATTCGATCAATAACACCCTATGTGCAGAATTCTATAACAACATAGTTAGGCAAGACCACTTGAGCTTCGTCACTACCGTTCAAGGAATGCCCTTGAGCATCACTCCTACCCTACTGAACCGATTTTTGGGACTCCGACCATCTCAGTCCATCTTCTGTTGCTACCCTCCAAGGAACCTGCCCTTCGATGCCCCATACTCTCATATTGACCTGAACACTTTGTACAACTATTTCTTTGGGGAGGCCATGGACCCTGCAGGAGGGCAGTTCCACTCTACCCAACTCCCAATTCAGGACTACGCTCTCTACAGAGTAATTGTCCGTTGCATCCTTCCCTTGTCCACTAGGGACACAACCACCATGAAACCCTTTCACACTTTTTTTCTCTATGCCCTTATCCACCATCTGGACATAGATATAGGCCTTCACCTCTTCCACTGTATCCTACATGCCTCTAGTGTATCCACTAAGGGGCGGGTCCGCACCCCCTTCTGCCACGTCATCACCTCTATCCTCCACTACCACGGCCGAAACATCGCCGACGGCGAAATTACCACGATGACCGAATTCGATGAGATAGGATTTAGGAACTTTTCTTTAGCCGGTGTAGAGGTCTCGGGAACCGGGGTTCTGACTTGGCGACGCCGACCAGTCGCACAGGACATTGCCGATGAGGAGGTCGAGGTCGACGTTGCCGACTTAGCAACAGAGGTAGATCAGCCCGCTCCACCGACCTTGTACGAGAGAGTTACACGACTCGAGACGCATGTCCAGAGCTTCAGAGAAGTAGTAGAAGCGAACCATATTGAAGACCAAGAGACAAACTTAGGCTACTACAACAACATTATGAGTACACTCACGGCCGATAGAGAAGCCTGGAATGCACAGTACCATGAGATCATGGCACGATTTGATGCATGGCAGCCGGGCCCATTTGATCCTCCTGGTCCCTCCTCTTAGATGACTTGGACATGTACCCATTTGACTACCCCTACTGAGTAGGGTTGACTTCTGTTGACTTGTACTAGATTGCTGCTTGAACTATGCTAATCTTAGCTTGGCTTGGTTACTTGTTATGCTTAGTAGAATAGAATCATTCGGTTTTTGACTTTTGATTTTATATTGATCTTGAAATGTCTTTTAAAATTTTTTTTGAAAAAGGTTCTTTTCAAAAATTTTTTTAGTTTTATTTCAAAAACTACCCCCTTCAAAACTAAGGCCTCTTTTCGAAATGGACTTAGCCTAGGCTCTAACCCTAGAACTGCATGCACCTATAGATCTAGAAGCCAGCATCTCACAAAAACCTTAGGGTACTTTTGAATGATAACCTAGAAAGGGTTGAGATGCTTAGGTCTTTGCCTTAACTCAAGATGCTTTAAGTCAGTGCATCTGCAGTAGTTGGGGCACTAAATACAAATTGAACAGCAATCAAGTTAAGTGTCAAGTTTAGAGAATCTAACTTGAATAACTCACTTAACTTGACTAACACTAGCCAAAACTACTGTTTATAACAGTTAGTAAGTAGCTAATTGGGTTAGACAGGTCCCTAAAGAGTTAACCAGACCTAGGTCTTGTTTTGATTCAGTACAGCCAATGCTTTATTCAACTATTGCAAAATTTATTTTTTTCTGCATTTTTTGATATATGTCAAAGGGGGAGAGTTGGAAAATAAACAGGGAACAAAATTTTAAAATTTTTTTTTTCATAATCTTCTTCAAAAGGGTTGAACTGAAAAATTGGTAAATCATTTCTAGCTTTATTTCTAAACTCTGAACTATTTCGAAACTTAATGTTTTTTGCTTAAAATGATTTTTGCTTAATATTTTCTAAAGTCTGAAATCTTTTTTCAAAAACTGAAAATTTTCTAAGTTTCCCAAACTAAGAATGTTTTTTCAAAAAACTTAGCAAAAACTTTAGAGATTTCCTAACTTATTATCAAAATATGAAATCTTCTAAGTACTTCACTTACACCACCTATTTTTGAAAAACCTAGGGGGAGATTTCTTCCAGGGGGAGGGAATCTAACTTAGGATTTTTAATTTCAGCATTTTTCCTTAACTTTTTGAACTAGGTTGTCATATATCAAAAAGGGGGAGATTGTTGGTGCAGTATGCACCCAAGTCAAACCTGTGTTTTGATATTGACAAAAGGGTTCAAAAGTTAAGGGTTAGTCGTTGTCTAACAAGTTTCTTGAGTGTACAGGAAAAGCCCTAGCGAAGGAATGCTAGGCACTGGCGAAGGACTGCCAGACAGGAAAAGCCCTAGCAAAGGGCTGCTAGGCTCTGGCGAAGGACTGCCAGAATGGACAAGCCCTAGCGAAGGAATGCTAGGCACTGGCAAAAGGCTGCCAGAAGAAAAGACCTAGCGAAGGGCTGCTAGGCACCAAGCGAAGGGAAGCTTGGCAACTCAAGACCTGGCGAAGGACTGCTGGGCAAAAGTCCAACTGGAGGATCCGGTTGGCATCAGGTAAACTCTCCTGAGAGGAGTAGGTGAGGACACGTTCTCCTAGAGGGAACATTAGGCGTCGGTTCGACCTAGGGCTCCATTTTGAAGACCCAAAGTCAGAACCAAGACAGCCAAGGCTGTGTAAAATTAACTTATTAATTGCTGTTTTGGACTAACCCTGGATGCAGGACCGAAGGACTGTGTTTCTGCAGCTCAGAGAGCCTCAAAGGAGTGAGGCAGTAGCTGAGCAGGGCGCCCCGGATATTTCGGGCGCCCCAGAGTCAACCCAAAGTCAGCAGAGCAAGTAAACGCCCCGACAGCAGCACATTTAGGGGCGCCCCGGATGTTTCGGGCGCCCCGCGCGCATCGGGCGCCCCGCGTGTCGCGGGCGCCCACTGTGCCACGCCACTGGCAGCAGCAGCAGCTCACCCTCGCGAAGAAGATGAAGCCTTGACCGGTCAACCCGGGCGCCCCGCGCGCGTCGGGCGCCCCAGTCAAATGTGATCCCGAAGAAGCAGAGATCAGCCTTGACCAGAGGGCTCGCCGGATCGAAAGCCACGTGGGGGGGGGGGGGGGGGGCGCCCCGAGCATCCCGGGCGCCCCCAGCCCTATATAAGGGACCCTCGACCCTCTTCTTCAATAACGAATTTCCTTCGACACTTCTGCGCTCTTCTGCTTCCGCGACACGCTCCAGAAAGTTGCCAACTCAAGCCGACGACGTCCCGCTGCTCCGGAACTTCGATCTTCACCGGACGTCGGTAACAAGAGTTGTATTTAAAAGTTTACTAAACTATTCTTATTATTATCTGTCTTGTAAACTTTTACGAACTTATAGAATTGCCCGCAGAAAACGGTCAACGACCGTGGGCCTTGGAGTAGGAGTCGACCCAGGCTCCGAACCAAGTAAACCGACTGTGTTTGCATTGTTCTGTTTTCTTTTATTTTACGCTGCGCACCCGCTCTTTTTTAAATCCGAACGAATTGCGACATTCACCCCCCCTCTCTCGCAACTCTCGATCCAACATTTTTCCTCTGGACTGATTCAGTACAGACAAATATGATCTTTGTCGGGATTTGGTTCGGTAGCCAAGTCCGGATCGATTTAGAACTGATTTCTGTTTTCCAAGGATCATGTCAAGACCCTTGGAACCAGATGTAAATCGTTCTAAAGCTGTTCTAAATTCCTTAACCTGAGTTTTCAGGGAGGAATTCTCCTTTTCAAGTTTTTGAGTAGAAGTTCCTTCCTGAACCTTCTCGGTTAAGGGTTTAGAGTCAGCTTCCTCTTTCAGGAGTTTTACTTCCTGTCGGAGGGATTCGACTCGGAGTTTGGCTTTCGCCAAGTCTCGAGAAAGGAAAGAAATCAACTCACTTAATTGCAATTTATTAAAACCAGTTACCTTTATTTCTTCGTCTTCTGTGAAGGTTAGCTCGCCGTCCTCTTGTTCTGATTCTGACTCGACTTTTTCTGATGCGGTTAGAGCTAGGAGATTGGACTGGGGTGCCTCTTCTTCTTCTTCTGAGGAAGACTCGTCCCAGGTTGCTTGCAGTGCCTTCTTTCTTCTCGTCTTCTTGGACTCTTTCAGATTCGGACACTCTATTTTGTAGTGACCCTTTTTCTTGCACTCGTAGCAGGTCACATTAGGCTTGTTCGCGGGTTCAGTTGGTTCGTCCTTTCTTCGACCGATTTTCCTTTTGTTGGTTCGGTTCTTCAGCTCCTTGTAGTAGTTTCGAGCGAGCCGGACCAGCTTAGTTTGTTCTCCTTCCTCGTCTTCTGAATCTAAGTCAGAGTTAGACTCGGGTTCAGGTTCGGGCTTCTTCTTCGTTGTCTTTTGAGTTTTGCCTGCAAGAAAAGCAACACCTCTCTCGACCATATTGGTGTTAGTTTGTTCGTGCAGTTCTAGTTCAGAAAATAATTCATCTAGTTTTATTTTAGAAAGATCCCTGGATACCTTGTATGCATCTACCATAGATGCCCACAAGGTATTTCTTGGGAATGCGTTTCGAGTATACCTTATTAGGTCACGGTTTTCAACCTTGTGACCTATTGTGTGAAGACCGTTCATTACCTCCTGGATTCGTGCGTGGAGCTGGGCTGCTGTTTCGTTGTCGGCCATCTTGATAGTGTAGAGTTTATTCAGTAGCAAATCCCTTTTGCTGATCCTGGTGTCTGAAGTCCCTTCGTGCAGCTCGATCAGTTTTGTCCATAGCTCTTTTGCACTGTTGAAGGGGCCCACTCGGTTCAGCTCTTCCTTTGTCAGCCCGCATTGTAGGGTTTGCGTTGCTTTTGCGTCGGCTTCTATCTTGCGCTTTAGAGTGTTGTCCCACTCCCAGTAGCTTTGTGGAAGTCCTTCCGCATTTCGGGGGATCTCCAGACCGGACTGGATAATGATCCACATGTCCACCTGAGTTTTCAGGTGGACCTCCATGCGACTTTTCCAGTAGGAAAAGTCTTCTCCACTGAAGAGTGGAGGTCTAGCGGTGCTGAATCCCTCTTGCATAGACATTTGTTCTGTAACAGAAAACTTTACAAAAAAAATTGTCCCAAGACTTGGCCTTGGATTAGCAATGCGGGATTAAGAAATTAGAATATCGAGGGGTGTTGCACCAACCTCGATTAACAAGAAAATCGAACGACAAGTAAAGGAATATTAAAAAGAATTCGAATATCCGGAAAGAAATTTTCAAACTGGTGGTTGCACCAAGTTTGAATAACCCCGCTTTGATACCACTTGTTGGATCGAGGAGCCCGATAGAGGGGGGGGGGTGAATATCGGAAAACTTTCGGATTTTATTAAAGAGTACGTACGCAGCGGAATTAAACAAAAACCAACACAAAGGACACAGAGATTTTTACTTGGTTCGGAGCCTGTGTCGACTCCTACTCCAAGGCCCACGATTGTTGATCGTTTACTTTGGGCAATTCTATATGAGCGCAAATTCAGTTTACAAAAAAGAGATTACAAGTATAGCAACGTAAACTGTAAATAAAAAATTGAAACTCTTCTTTTACCGACGTCCGGTTGTAGGTTGACTTTCCGGAGCAGCGGGACGTCGTCGGCTCGAGTTGGGCAGTTTCCGGAGCAGGGCGTGAGCACAGAAGAGTATGGAAGCGTTGGAACGAAGTTGTTATGAAGCTTGGGGTCGAGGGGTGCTATTTATAGCACCTAGGGCGCCCTGGACGTCGGGGGCGCCCTGCCACGTGCCATCCGATCCGTGCTTCGCTCGGTCAAGCGTTATCCCACCGGAATAGGGATGAGGTTTGACCTCTGGGGCACCCTGGTCGCTGAGGGCGCCTTGGTTGACCCGGTCTTCTCGGCTGGATAGAGTTGATCGCCTTTGCTGGCTTAGGCGCGAAGCGCCTTGGTTCCTGAGGGCGCCTTCGGCGCTGAGGGCGCCCTGGCTGACGAGGGCGCCCTGGCTGCTGAGGGCGCCTTGCCCAGTAAGCAGCCGAAGCCCATTTTGCTTCGCTTGGTTCTGGTTCACCTTGAGGGCGCCCTGGACACTCAGGGCGCCTTACTCAGCTGTTGCCTCACTCCTTTGAGGCTCTCTGAGATGCAGACACACGTTCCTTCGGTCCTGCATCAAGGGTTAGTCCAAAACACAATAAACAATTAATTATTATTTTATACAGCCTTAGCTGTCTTGGTTCTGACTTTGGTCTCCAAAATGGAGCCCTAGGTCGAACCGACGCCTACTGTTCCCTCGACGGGGAACGCGTCCTCACCTACTCCACTCGGGAGAGTTTACCTGATGCCAACCGCTCCTTTGGTTGGACTTTTGCCTGACGGTCCTTTGTCAGGTCTTGTGAACAGGCAGTCCTTCGCCAGTTGCCTAGCAGTCCTTCGCTAGGGCTTTTGGTGCTGGCAGTCCTTCGCCAGTGCCTAACAGTCCTTCGCTAGGGCTTTTGGTGCTGGCAGTCCTTCGCCAGTGCCTAGCAGTGTAACGCCCCAAAATTCCCATTTTTAGTTCTTAAAGTCCTTAGAATTATTTAAAAATGGTTTAGAAATATTCTAGATATTTTTAGGAATTTTTAGAATATTTTTATGGAATTTTCCGAGTCCGTTTGGTATTTCAAAAAAAAAAACCACTTAAGGGCAGCCGGTGGTTCGAACCCGCGACCAGCGCAAGACAAGGCAAGCGCGCGACCAGCCAGGCTAGGGTATCAAGCACAACAAGGGATGGAGAGAAGTATATTTAAGGGGTAGTTAGGTCGATCCGCCCCTTAAGTATAAATAGATAATTAAAGAGAGAAGTTTTATTTCTCTCCTCTCCAAACCCTCACGCCGACCTCCTCTCCTCTCTTGGGCGACGCCACACCAAGCCCTAGAGGGCCGGCCAAAGCTCTTCTCCAAGAGGTATTCCTATATTCGGGATCCCCGCGACGAGAGGAACGCGTAGGCGTGAAGAATTCTCCGAGATCTCAAGTTTCTCCCGAGCTCTAGACGTCAATCATGGTTGTAAGTCCAAGATATCAATGTAAGTACTGCTCACCTGCAGTAAGAGGCGGTTTTTCCGCGAGAATTTCCTTTAAAAGTTTTAAAAGAGATAGTTTCTTTAGTTTATGATTTTTGGCATGTGATATTAGTTCATTATATGTTTGTATAAGTTGATTAAGTACCCTATATGAGATTAGGGCTAAGAAAAGTTATGAGAAAAGAAAAGAGAAGATAAAGATAAGAAAAGAAAAGGCCAAGGCCTTAAGAAATCCCCAAAAGTCAAGACTTAGGGATTTTAGCACGCAAGGTGCTCGAGAAAATGCCAAGGCATTTACAGATAAGAAAGAAAAGAAAGAAAAGCTATTTTATTTTCTAAGGCCAGTACCCGGCGTCCAAGGGCGTCGTTAAAGAAATCCAGGTGTCCAATTCCAAGGTCTTGGCCCTGGTAGACCAAGGTCTGCTCTATTAGGATTGGTGGCTCGCTACCCCAACCTTTTAGGGAACGCGCATATGAGATGGTACTTACGTCTTCAGTGGATCCAAGTGATTATTATTTTCAAGTATATGCTTTAGCAAAGTTTCGAAAGTTAAAGAAAGTTTTCAAAAGTTAAAGAATAGCTAAAGTTTCAAGTTGAGCCAAGAAAAGTAAATTGAGATTTATTATTGCTTGAGTATGCATGTTTAGAGTTATACATGTTCTTAGTTTTCTTTCGAGCATATTAGCATCTCATATGATTTTCATATTGTTTTAGAAGCATGTTTGCACATTTCGAGATTTTGTGAGCTAGATAGTACTTACTAAGCTTTTTGCTTACTAGTTGCATTTCCTCTTATTGCAGATAAAGGTAAAGGCAAGCAATTCTGAAGGAAGACGACGAGGCGGTGCTGAGTAAAGTGTGTGTGGTGGCTGATTATGGAGAGATCTTTGGCACAAGACAATTTAGTTATTTAATTCACAATGTTATAGTTCATTTGAATTTCAAGTTCTTGTTTTATGGAGTTTAGCGAACATTTAAGTTTTGGATAGTTTTACATACTCAATTTCCTAGAGTAAAGATTCCATGTCATTTCTTTTAGCCTATATATTCTTATGATTGCATCGGATAAGTAGAATTGTGAGTAGTTGGAAACATTGATACTTTGTTAGAGAAATAGATGCATGTGCCAAGATAGTATCAATTTCTTCTTTGAATTAAGTTTCATTGCTTAAATATGTTTAGAAAAGTTGCATTCATATTTCATAATGCTTTAGCAAGGTCATAGAACATGTATTTGGTGTTATGGATGTATAGAAGTCAAGATTGGTACAAACTTTAGTGTTAAAGTTCATATAACTTGAATAGTTTATTTTCTTCCGCAAAAGTCCAAATTTCAAGTTTATGGATTCGTTTTGATTGGCTAAACTCATTTGAAAACTGTCATAGAGTGTAGAAATGGTGTCATGATTCCATATGGCTCAAAATTATAGGTTTGGAGGAGCTGTGAAGCAACTGCCGAAACCTGAGTTTTCTGAATTCAGGCCTACCAGTCGACTGATGCAGTATCAGTCGACTGATACCCGATTGTGGTGTTGGGCGAGGCAAGCTTCAAAGTGTACCATTTGCGAGCTTTTGAGATAGAAAGTGTGATATGTTATTATGCATGATTGCTTAAGTTAGAATATAATTGTTAGATGAATTTAAAAGTTAAAAAAAAAAAGATTTCCGCATTTTTAGTCATGTATCAAAAGTAGAGAAGTAGAGAGAAGTAACGATCCGTCTGAAGCAGAGAAGGCGGGTCGCTACAAGCAGTCCTTCGCTAGGGCTTTTGGTGCTGGCAGTCCTTCGCCAGTGCCTAGCAGTCCTTCGCTAGGGCTTTTAGTGATGGCAGTCCTTCGCCAGTGCCTAGCAGTCCTTCGCTAGGGCTTTTTACTGCACACTAGATTAACTTGTTAGAAAATAAGAATGACTTAACTTTTGACCTATGTTGCTATTATCAAAACACAGGTTTGACTTAGGTGCATTTCTGCACCAACAGTTAGGTTCATGGTCAGGACATACTTGGAACAAACATAATACTGATTCGATACGAACCCGTGTTGAAAATTTTGAAATTCATATGAACGGTTTGATTGAATCATGTCTCTTGTTCCTTGATCTCTTGGTCTTTGATGAGGAATATTTTTTCTTTGTCAAGAAACTCAAATCATGGTTCAGAAATTTTTCTGAAATATCGAATGTCGATAGAGTCTACACCCCTGTTGTGGAATGTCAATTGTTAATGCAGTCTGATCAGGAACGTATCAGAGTTTCAGGAATTTTTTTGAAATCTGATCGGTCCCCAGACTAATCAGAAATATTTCTGTATCAAATAATCAATGAACCTGATCGGTCAAGGAGACCAATCAGGACTATCTGTCGGATACAGCTGCGTTCCATATGGACATATGAAGCATATACGTGTTTGACCATGATATACTTCTGTATATGCTTTCATATGCAATTCACATTTACCTTTGATGATTTTGGATTTGGGGAGAGACCCTTGATTAAGGGGGAGGTATGTTTAAACTTAATAACCATACCCTTTTCGATGTTTGACAAAGGGGGAGAGGATGGTTGATTAAGTTTAGGGTTTGTTATTGTAGGGGGAGGATTTTGATTCCCTTGCGATAATTGACTTGATTTCAATTGATCATTAATGCCTAAACTTAAATCGGGTTGTCAAACAACAAAAAGGGGGAGATTGTTGATGCAGTTTGGCCCGATTGTTGTTTTGGTGTTGACACCGATTTAAGTTTGGTTGAGTGAATTCAGATTAAGTCCTAGTCGTGGACTGGGCACGAAATGCCGGTGAGTGAAGCCGGGTCCTGGTGAGTGAAGCCAGGTGATTGAAATCCCGGTGAGCGAAGCCGGGTTCTGGTGTGTGAAGCCAGGTGATTGAAATCCAGGTGAGTGAAGCCGGGTCCTGGTGAGTGAAGCCAGGTGAAGGAAACCCCGGTGAGTGAAGCCGGGTCCTGGTGAGTGAAGCCAGGTGATTGAAATCCCAGTGAGTGAAGCCGAGTCACGGTGAGTGAAGCTGGGTGACCGAAACCCTGGTGAGTGAAGCCTGGTCCTAGTGAGTGAAGCTAGGTTGAATAAAATCCCGGTGAGTGAAGCCGGGTCCCGGTGAGTGAAGACGGGTGACCGAAACCCTGGTGAGTGAAGCCAGGTCCTAGCGAGTGAAGCTAGGTTGAATGAAGTCCCAGTGAGTGAAGATGGGCACGGAGTCTTGGTCCGGGGGACTGAGCATGAGTCAGAGAAGGCTAGAGAGGCTGTTCTCTGGACTTAGAGTCGAATTTGTGGGAGTTGGATCGGTCTGGTGACCGATCAGGGAGTTGGCACGAACTCCCTGTTGTGGATCGGTCTGGTGACCTATCCAGGAGAGTCTGATCGGTCTGATGACCGATCAGGGAGAGAACAGAAGCATTTGGTTCGGCTTCTGTGTGGCTTCAGATCGTTCTGGTGAACGATTAGAGAACCTTGATCGGTCCTCATGACCGATCAAATTATCGCGAGGTTTCTCACCTTGACCGATCAGGATGGCTCCTGATCGGTCAGGGAGTGACCTGATCGGTCACCAGACCGATCAGGGAACAACCTGATCGGTCACCAGACCGATCAGGGAACAACCTGATCGGTCAAGTGACCGATCAGGGGGATTTGGCCTGCGAAGGCTGTGGAATCCCAGCAATGCTGTGGATCGGTCCGGTGACCGATCCACGATCTATGATCGGTCAGTGTGACCGATCACAAGAAGTCTGCGATCGCTGGTTTCTCACTGTGGATTGATCAAGCTGGAGCCTGATCGTTCAGGGCTTACCCTGATCGGTTTGGTGACCGATCAGGGTCCTCTCTGATCGATTTGTGGACCTATCAGTAGCTGTAACTTTAATTCAAATCCGCTGTCAGACTTCTGATAGTGTTCTGATTTCGCTCTGATTTTCTCTGCTATTACCGATTCACGTTTGATTTCATTTTCTAATCGTCTGCTAAGTGTGCAGGTAATGCAAGGATGATTCAAACAATGGAGGATGTCAACTGGGGACTTTCCATGGGTCAGGTTTGGCTGTTTTCATTTCTCAGGTCACAACGGACGTCTAACCTAGCCCTTCAAGCTAGGGTTTCACCTAACTTAGCCCTCCAAGCTAGGACCTGACCCTCCAAGTCAGGATTTTATCCAACCTAGCCCTCCAAGCTAGGACCTGGCCCTCCAAGCCGGGATTTCATCAACCTAGCCCTCCAGGCTAGGACTTTTCACCTAACCCTCCAAGTTGGGACTTTTCACCTAACCCTCCAAGTTAGGACTTTTCACCTAGCCCTCCAAGCTAGGACTTTTCACCCAACCCTCCAAGTTAGGACTTTTCCACACCTAGCCCTCCAAGCTATGATTTTTCACACCTAACCCCCCAGGTTAGGATTGTAACGCCCGCTTTTTTTTTTATAAGCGGCGTTACATTAACATACTTAGGGCATGTAGACATCATAAGGCAGCGGAATAACTTTAACTTTACATGCCCTATTACCATTCTTAACATAATGACATGGAAACTCAGCATATTGACTTCATACTTAAACATCATATCATGTCATACTTAACATCACGTCAAAGAGTTCCATAAGTCATTAACATACTTGGTGCTCTACTTAGAACATAACATCTTGAATCACTTATCATATACGTGGCATGGCATGAACATAAATATAAGTGAACATTCCTAGCATGGCATGAGACATGACATAAACGTAAACACAGTAAACATTCTAAGCATGGCATGATACATGGCATAAACATAAGCATAGTAAACATTCTAAGCATAGCATGATACATGGCATAAACATAAACATAGTAAACATTCTAAGCATTCTTGACATGACATACTACATGATATAAACATGTCTATAAGGTGTAAACCAACCTGTATGGCCTAAACATAGGCATACATCCTATCATAGCATATGAACATTTCTTAACATAATCATGACATAGATCATTTAATCTTATGCATCTTTCTTAACATGAAGCGTAAGCATAAAATCTTATTAGCATAGCATAATGCATAACATGAATGAATGCATGAGTGGAATGCATATACATAAGGATGCCTAACTTTTAAAACATACTTTTAAATGCTTAAACATAATCATCATATCATCATTGGGGTCCCCGGCTTGTACTACATACATACATCATAGCGCGCATCCCTAGCAAGTCCGAGGTATCGAGCCCCGACCTACTAGGGTAAGGACAGCATAGTCGGTAGTCCCCGAACCGAGGCGTTCTTAAGGAGCCCATCCCTGTTGCACAGCTCCGGTAGTGCCAGAACCGTGGACAGCTTCGGTAGTCCAGAACCGGGGTGTTCTTAAGGTGCCCATCCCTTGGACCCATACTTCGGTCCGGTACAAGCCCATTCATAAAGTAAAATACTTTACATGTTTCATCATTCATAAGACATTCATAGCATAACCATGTTACATAAAGCATGACTTAACACATGCTTGTCCTTTCATTGTTCATACTTATTGCATAACATCATGATGCCTGGAAGGCATGAGCATTATCTTCATTCATAAACATGGTATGCATCTTCTTTCATAAACATGGCATGAGTCTTTTTTCATTTAACATGGCAACATCATTATCTATACAACATGGCATGCATCATTGTTCATAAACATGACATTCATCTTCCTACATAAACATGACATTCATCTTCCTACATAAACATGGCATGCATACCTACACATCATTCTTATTCCTAGTACTTGCATGATCATAACATAGAAGGTAAGCATTGCATCGAACATGACACGTTTTTCATAGATATTTATCCTACTACTTAAAGCTTGTATGATCATGATACATAAGGTAAACATCACATTTCTTGCCTAAGCATGGTATCTGTCTTAAACATACATAGGTAGGATTTCCGTAACATTCTACCTACCATTCAAATACATGGCATAAAACATAGACATTCATGATAAACCCTATTAAGCATGGCATCCAATCATAAACCTAAAACATGAAACATAACACATGGTGCTTAAACATTAGGGTTATGGTTAACATAATTTCTACCACATGCTTGAACCTATACATATAATTACTTTATGGTAAGCATAAACCATCATTCTTTGAACCCTAACTCCACCCCAAACCCTAGATACATGGCTTGGCCGAAACCTATAGGTGGTGTTCCATCAATTCCGTAAACATGTACAATAGCATAAGGTAAAGGAACAACCATACATCATCTATGAGGCCATAGGGAGCCATTTGGGCTCATAATTAGGGTTAACCCTAACCTTTAGCCCACCTTCCTAGGGCTGGCCGAAACTTATAAGGCCATGGGGGCATGGAAAAATTCCATTAAAATCCCCAACAAATCATTAAACATCAATTATATCTTACCATAGGGCCCTTGGAGCCCTTACTTGAAATAAGTCCTAACTTTCTACCCTATTGGCAATCTTTGCCGAAACTCATAGGGTCTCTAGGCCATGTGAAAATTCACATAATCACCCTCCATCTCCCTTATATCATGATAATACATAAAACATATACTTGAAGTTTAAGACCCAACCCTACTCATGGGTTCTTGAAGTTGGCCGAAACCCTAGGGGATCCTAGGGTACCCCAAAAATTCTCAAAAATTATATTAAATCTCTAAATATCATGAGAGCATATTAGACAACATGATTTAGATTTTTATCATCATTATAGACCAAGAACCCATGGTGGCCGAAACCTATAAGGTTAGGTTCATGGGTTTCCTTTGGTTTTCCAACATAAACATCACATACAAGATTTTCATATCATGTTAATCTTCAAGAAAAGCCATTATACCACAGGTGAGGGAGTCTTACCTTGGTTGATTTCGAGTTTTCACCTTGATTATAGAGAATCACAAGAACTTCTTAGACCCTAGGTCACTTCTAGCCCTTGTAGTCTTGGGAAAACCTTAGATCTTGGAGATGAAGCCTTGGTGGAAATTTTTCCAAGGGAGAACCCCCTTTGAAGTGTTCGGCTAGAATGACGAAGGAGGAGGAGAGAAAACACAATTGATGGAAGGAAGAAGTAACTCCCAAACCCCCCCTTTATAACTCATTAAGGAGGTAAATGAAGAGTCTCTCCATGACCCTTCATCTTCTTCTAAGCCTTAACCAATCTCCATTTCATTTCCTTATAACATTCCCTTGCTAGATGAGTTGGTTAGAGTATACATGGTTGTACAAGAGGTCCAAGGTTCAATCCTTGGCCCATGCACCTTATTTTTATTTTATTTTTTTTCCTTTTATTTTCTATTATTTTCCCCAAAATTCCAAAAATTCCCTAAAAATTCCCCCATAATTATGTTAATATTTCTCATTAAAATCCCTTTATATTTATATAAATTTCTACCTAAAATTCTCCAATAATTATGGTACCAAAAAGCCTATATAAGGCCCATTAGTGCTTAACTTCTCAATTTAAATGAGAAAATATGGATTTCTAGGCCAAATTTTATATTAATATTTCTAGGTCCCTCGGAAAATTATCTAGACATGCTCAATATTTTAAGAAAATATTAAGAGAATTTTTCGGATCGTTACAATCCCCCATACCTCGTGAAAGTTCGTCCTCGAACTTAGAATAACTCCGGGTACTTGCGCCTCATCTCGTCCTCGCGTTCCCAGGTAGCTTCTTCAAACCGTTGACACTGCCATAGGACCTTGACTAAGGATATTGTTGGATCGAGAAAGACCGATAGAGGGGGGGGGGTGAATATCGAAAAATGTTCGGATTTAAAAGAAAGAGCAGTTACGCAGCGGAATAAAAACAAACAACGCAAACACCAGTAGTTTACTTGGTTCGGAGCCTGGGTCGACTCCTACTCCAAGGCCCACGGTCGTTGACCGTTTACTTTGGGCAATTCTATAATGCGCAAATCGGTTATAGAGTAAGATTACAAAAATGACTGTAAATAGAAAATTACACTATGTTTTACCAACTCCCGGTGTAGATCGAGTTTTGGTGCAGCGGGAGGTCGACGACGCTTCAGACTTGAGTTGGGAAGTTCCTGGAGCAGAGCGTAGTCGTCAGAGCGTTTGGAAGCGTTGAATGAAAAGCAGTGTCGAAGCTAGGGGTTGAGGGGTGCTATTTATAGCACCTAGGGGCGCCCTGGTCGACGAGGGCGCCCTGCCACGTGTCCCAAGATCCGGATTTCGCTCGGTCAAGCGTTATCCCACTGGAATAGGGATGAGGTTTGACCTCTGGGGCGCCCTGGTCGCTGAGGGCGCCTTGGTTGACCCGGTCTTCTCGGCTGGATAAAGTTGATCGGCCTCGCTGGCTTAGGCGCGAAGCGCCTTGGCTCCTGAAGGCGCCTTCAGCGCTGAGGGCGCTCTGGCTGAGAGGGCGCCTTGGCTGCTGAGGGCGCCCTGCCCAGTAAGCAGCCGAAGGCCTTTTGCTTCAATTGGTTCTGGTTCACCTTGAGGGCGCCCTGGACACTCAGGGCGCCTTACTCAGCTGTTGCCTCACTCCTTTGAGGCTCTCTGAGTTGCAGACACACGTTCCTTCGGTCCTGCATCAAGGGTTAGTCCAAAACACAATAAAACAATTAATTATTATTTTATACAGCCTTAGCTGTCTTGGTTCTGACTTTGGTCTCCAAAATGGAGCCCTAGGTCGAACCGACGCCTAATGTTCCCTCAAGGGAAACGCGTCCTCACCTACTCCTCTCGGGAGAATTTACCTGGTGCCAACTGGCTCCTCCAGTTGGACTTTTGCCCGGCAGCCCTTCGCTAGGTCTTGAGTACCAAGCAGCCCTTAGCTTGGTGCCTAGCGGTCCTTCGCTAGGTCTTTACTTCTAGCAGCCCTTCGACAGGGCCTAGCATTCCTTCGCTAGGGCTTGTCCATTCTGGCAGTCCTTCGCCAGTGCCCAGCATTCCTTTCCTAGGTCTTTTCCTTTCTGGCAGTCCTTCGCCAGAGCCTAGCATTCCTTCGCTAGGGCTTTTCCTGTACACTCGAGAAACTTGTTAGACAACAAGAAAGACTTAACTTTTGACCTATGTTGCCATTATCAAAACACAGGTTTGACTTAGGTGCATTTCTGCACCAACAGATACTTCCTTTCTCCTCAGCTTCTTGACTTCCCTATCCAAAATCTGGATGGGTCTGCTCTCATAGCTTAGGTCCTCCTGCACTTGTACTATTTGTGGCTTGATCACTTGGTCCATATTTGGGATACACTTCTTAAGCAGGGACACATGGAATACGTTATGGATAGCTGACATCTCTGGAGGCAGCTCTAGCTCATATGCCACCTTACCGACTCTTTTTAGAATCAGGTACGGCCCCACATAGCGCGGACTTAGTTTTCCTTTCTTCCCGAATCTGGTCACCCCCTTCATAGGAGCCACTTTGAGAAATACCCAATCTCCAACATTAAATTCCAGTGGTCTACGCCGGACATCGGCATAACTCTTCTGCCGGCTCTGAGCAGTTTCTATCCATTGTCGAATATTCTGTATAGCTCGGGTGGCGCTGTCGATAACATCCGTTGTGAGCCCCATTTCCTTCTTTTCACCACCCTCGTACCAATAAATCGAAGATCTACATCTCCTCCCATACAAGGCTTCATAAGGTGCCATTCCGATAGTAGCTTGGTAGCTATTATTGTAAGCGAATTCCGCTAAGCATAGATATCGACACCAACTTCCCTTGAAATCCAGGGCACAAGCACTCAACATATCTTCTAATATTTGATTCACCCGTTCAGTTTGCCCGTCAGTCTGAGGGTGAAAGGCGGTGCTAAATCACAATTTAGTGCCGAGAGACTTCTGAACGCATTCCCAAAAATGCGAAGTAAAGCGACCATCCCTATCGGAGATGATGGTCTTGGGAACTCCATGAAGCCTAATCACTTCCTTAACATATAATTGAGCCAGTTGCTCAATCGAATAAGTCACCTTGATCGCCAAGAAGTGAGCAGACTTTGTCAGCCTATCCACAATTACCCATATTGCATCATATCCATTCGTAGTCCTGGGAAGCCCTGAAATGAAATCCATAGAGATGTCTTCTCATTTACACTCCGGGATCGTTAGTGGATGCAGAACTCCTCCGGGTCGCTGGTGTTCTGCTTTTACTTGCTGGCAGGTCCTGCAAGTACTAACTGTTAGTGATATGAGAGAAGTGTCCTAAGGCAATCGCCTTATGATTGTAAACATTTATTTCAATAAATGATAATTCACTATTTGAGTATACATGTTTGTATTTGATTGGGATCTTAAACTCATCTACTGAATATCCGCAATACAACTCACAGCATAAGAGAATTTGTGATGGGATCACAACTAGTGATTATCTCTAAATGTGCAAATGTGAAGTATTGAAAATATCCCTAGTCGATGAATTGATAAATACGGACACTATCAATTCTGTTGAGACTAGCATGGGTTATTCTCTAATCAGCTGATTCTCATGGGCTGGTGACATTGGGATGTCCGGAGATAAACATGGATGCTAGTTAAGGGAACTAGTTCATTGGAGTGACTAGCTGTAAGACTTCATATGGTTATCTATATAGATATGTCAATTAAGTTCTTACTGCGGCTTAAGTGCGATGTTCCTTTGACTTGCGGTGTTCAAGTCATCTTGGTCATGGAGACTTATACTTTAACATCTTAAGCAAGCATCTCCAAGGAGGTGTGGACCCAGGATGATTGGGTATAAGCCGAAGTGCCCGAAGATGTTTGAACAGCCTACAAAGGATTCACCACTCCTTGCGAGGAGATGTATACCCAGGCCTATCGTCGGATTGTTACTCAAAACCTCTGGCCAGAGTATATCATGTTTGGAGTGCGAGTCTCTAAAATACATGAGAGTAATTAGAAATCCAACGAGAAAGACATTACTTGGGCTAGGTGTGACGTAGTCAGCCTAGTGGAGACTGACACAAATAGACCGTGTCCTGAACCAAGTGGGTATAAGATGGTGAAAGGAATGGGGCACGATTCATTAGAGCTGCTGAAGGGTTTCGAAATTCTTTCTGAGGTCAACCGTTGATCTTTCGATTAATTGGGGGTCATGATGTACTACTAGGTGCCACTCATGATCGTTCTATAATTTGTTGATTATAGACGGCCAACATAAATCGAAAGCCTATTTAGTCACACGCACTACGAGTAATCCGAGGGATTTAAAACGAGTTGAAAATTGGATTTTCCGATCAAGAGAAATAAGACGAATCTGAGTTTATCAGAGGCGCAATGCAAGCTAAAAATGGCTAAGTCTTTTGAAGGCTTATTGGGCGAATTAAATGAGTTTAATTCGCGATCGGTTCGGCTTGGTTTGGCCGGCCAAAGAGGGTGCCAAACCCCTTGGGTTGGCCGGCCACATTAAAGGGATGAAACCAATTTAATTTGTTTAATTAATAAAATAAATCTAGTGCGATTTGTTTTATAAATTATGGATAAATAAATTTGTGTAAAGAAATTTATATAAATAAATTTATAGAAATTTATTCTTTTTATGGAAATTAAAATGATCCATGAAATGGTTTATTTTAATTTTATAAAATCAATTATGAATTGATTTTTCCATAATAAGAAAGTTTATAAATTTCTTATAAAATTTATTCCATAATAAAAGGGGAGATTAATTAGTTTTATTATAAAGTTAGTTATAATAAAATTCATAAGAGAATTTATAGGATAAATTTCTTATGATAACTAATTAGTTTTATTATAAAGTTAGTTATAATAAAACTTGGTTTAAACGGAATAATTCATAAGAGAATTTATAGGATAAATTTCTTATGATAACTAATTAGTTTTATTATAAAGTTAGTTATAATAAAACTTGGTTTAAACGGAATAATTCATAAGAGAATTTATAGGATAAATTTCTTATGATAACTAATTCCGTTAATTCCGTTAAGAGGGAGACTTGGCAAGGGAGATGCTACTATATATAAGAACCAAAGGCAAGCCCTTAGTTCTAATCGAAATAGCGATCAAGAGATTAACTCTCTCCCTCTCTCTCTCTTATTCTCTTCTCCCTCTCTTCCCCTTAGGGCCGGCGCCCTCCTTGAAGATTAGGGCCGGCTCCCCTTGTCCAAGTTAGGGCCGGCGCACCCTCATCCCTCCAAGTGGTTGGCGTGAGCAAGGATCACCAAGGAGAAGCCAAACAAGAAGAAGGAGAAGCCAACCAAGTAGAAGAAGAAGCGGATCACAACTCCTCTCTTCCCGGAATTTTGATTCCGTTACTTTGCTGGTTAGTTTCCTATCTTTTCTCTTGATCTTATAGTTGTGCCTTTAGAGAATCTAGTAGTTCTCCTCGGCACAAAACTCGTGACTTTGCGAAGTCATCCCGAAGAGAACTCGGCGTGGACGCGAATAGTGGCGGAGCTTCCAAGGGACGCTACGGTTGGATCTCGTCCCTTACTTCGAGTTGCGCGAGGTACTTAGTAAATTAGTTTACTTTTTCTACAAAGTTTTAATTTATGATTATGTCCACACACAATAAGGTTGCATGCTAGATACGTGGTTAAAATAATTTAAGAAATTATTTTATGCTAAATCTTCCGCTGCACGTAAAAATTTAAAATTTTACGAACCCGTATCCTTGTCGACATGCACCCGGTCCCAACACTAACATACTGAGCCACATCCCTCTTCATACCGGACCACCAGAACCTCTCCTTCAGATCCTGATACATCTTGGTGGATCCTGGATGCATCGAATAAGGGATTTCGTGAGCTTTCGTCAGTATTTTCCTTTGAAGCTCCGGATCATTAGGGATACATAGGCGATCCCTAAGGTATAATACCCCCCATTGGCGATATGAAAACCTTCGCCCTTTCCTTCTAGGATCTCCTGTTTTATTTCCTGGAAGGGTAGGGGTCGGTGCACTTGTGGGTCTCCCTTTTAGTTCCACGAAACTCTCATAGCGTTATCATTTCCTTTATGTAATTTGATACCATTGTATGATAGGTCACACATTGTTAATATCAGGTTCATCAGCTCGCGGCACCTCTCAGTGTAGTTCTCATGCAACATCTGTAATTGAAAAAAAATGACATAGTTAGTACTAAACCTGCCCAAGTCAGTACCAAAACTATTTCTTTTTTAATTCACAAATATATACAGAGAAAAACACAAGCAACTTGGTTTCTTCTACCCTAGTGATTACAATATGTAATCACTTTTCCTACCCTTAAATTATTCTAAATATTAAATTCATAAAAGAAGATAAAATATCGTTCATCGTTACATATCTTAAAGTACTTTTCCATCATACTATCGTTTATACTTGCATATCTTAAAACTATGAAGTATTCTAAAAGTGCTTACTATCATATAATAGGCACAGAGGTACTTACTTGGAAGCGGCAGGAAGAGGGCTTGATGTGTGTGTAGTGAGATGGTTACTGCTCTGATACCAACCTGTAACGCCCGCTTTTTTTTTATAAACAGTGTTACGTTAACATACTTAGGGCATGTAGACATCATAAGGCAGCGGAATAACTTTAACTTTACATGCCCTATTACCATTCTTAACATAATGACATGGAAACTCGGCATATTGACTTCATACTTAAACATCATATCATGTCATACTTAACATCACGTCATAGAGTTCCATAAGTCATTATTCAAGCATTCAAGCATATAAGTGACCAAAGTAAAGTTCTAGTATAAACGTTAAACATATGGTTTCCTGGGCCAAGTCACTACCACACACATGCGTTCTTGCCCTCCTGCTGCTTCCATCATTGTCCCCTTGAATGATCTGCGGTATAAGAAAATAAGACTATAAGCACACAGGCTTAGTAAGACTCTTTTCTACTCACAAAAACCATTCATCATCTCGTAATGAGCACATGAAACATTAACATACTTGGTGCTCTACTTAGAACATAACATCTTGAATCACTTATCATATACGTGGCATGACATGAACATAAACATAAGTGAACATTCCTAGCATGGCATGAGACATGGCATAAACGTAAACACAGTAAACATTCTAAGCATGGCATGATACATGGCATAAACATAAGCATAGTAAACATTCTAAGCATAGCATGATACATGACATAAACATAAACATAGTAAACATTCTAAGCATTCTTGACATGGCATACTACATGATATAAACATGTCTATAAGGTGTAAACCAACCTGTATGGCCTAAACATAGGCATACTTCCTATCATAGCATATGAACATCTTCTTAACATAATCATGACATAGATCATTTAATCTCATGCATCTTTCTTAACATGAAGCGTAAGCATAAAATCTTATTAGCATAGCATAATGCATAACATGAATGAATGCATGAGTGGAATGCATATACATAAGGATGCTTAACTTTTAAAACATACTTTTAAATGCTTAAACATAATCATCATATCATCATTGGGGTCCCCGGCTTGTACCACATACATACATCATAGCGCGCATCCCTAGCAAGTCTGAGGTAGCGAGCCCCGACCTACTAGGGTAAGGACAGCATAGTCGGTAGTCCTCAAACCGAGGCGTTCTTAAGGAGCCCATCCCTGTTGCACAGCTCCGGTAGTGCCAGAACCATGGACAGCTTCGGTAGTCCAGAACCGGGGCGTTCTTAAGGTGCCCATCCCTTGGACCCATACTTCGATCCGGTACAAGCTCATTCATAAAGTAAAATACTTTACATGTTTCATCATTCATAAGACATTCATAGCATAACCATGTTACATAAAGCATGACTTAACACATGCTTGTCCTTTCATTGTTCATACTTATTGCATAACATCATGATGCCTGGAAGGCATGAGCATTATCTTCATTCATAAACATGGTATGCATCTTCTTTCATAAACATGACATGAGTCTTTTTTCATTTAACATGGCAACATCATTATCTATACAACATGGCATGCATCATTGTTCATACAACATGGCATTCATCTGTTGGTGCAGAATGCACCCAAGTCAAACCTGTGTTTTGATAATGGCAACATAGGTCAAAAGTTAAGTCTTACTTGTTTTCTAACAAGTTACTCAAGTGTGCAGGAAATGCCCTAGCGAAGGACTGCTAGGCACTGGCGAAGGAATGCCAGGGTAAAAAGCCCTAGCGAAGGACTGCTAGGCACTAGCGAAGGAATGCCAGGGTCAAAAGCCCTAGCGAAGGACTGCTAGGCGCCAGGCGAAGGATAGCCTGGGACTGAAGCCCTAGCGAAGGAATGCTAGGCACCGAGCGAAGGGCAGCTCGGCATCCAAGACCTGACAAAGGACCGTCAGGTAAAAGTCCAACTAGTGGAACGGTTGGTATCAGGTAAATTCTCCCGAGAGGAGTAGGTGAGGACGCGTTCCCCGTCGAGGGAACAGTAGGCGTCGGTTCGACCTAGGGCTCCATTTTGGAGACCAAAGTCAGAACCAAGACAGCTAAGACTGTATAAACTAACCACTTGATGTTTTGTTGTGTTTTGGACTAACCCTGGATGCAGGACCGAAGGAACGAGTGTCTGCAGCTCAGAGTGTCTCAAAGGAGTAAGGCAACAGCTGACCAGGGCGCCCGGAGTGTCCCGGGCGCCCCCAAGGTGAACACAAAACACACAAGCAAAAAGTACGCTTCGACAGTACATACTGCGGGCGCCCCCGTGCTCCCGGGCGCCCCCAAGGTGCATACAAAACAAGTCAAGAGGAAAAGGCTTCGAATAGCTGCTGGGCCGGGCACCCCCGTGCTCCCGGGCGCCCCCGCTGCTCCCGGGCGCCCCCTGCGCTGCGGGCGCCCCCATGCGTACCCTGAACTTGAAGCCATCGAAGCCAAGCAGATAACGTTTGACCCGGTCAATCCGGGCGCCTCGGTCAAAGCGGATCCAGAGGATAGACGCTGACCGAGACTTTGGCGGATCAAAGGCCACGTGGGGGGCGCCCCCGACGTCCCGGGCGCCCCCAGGCCCTATATAAACGACCCTCGACCAAGGCTTCAAAACATCGCTTCAATTCAACGCCTCAAAGCTCTTCTGCTCTCGCGCCTTGCTCCGGAAACCTTCCAACACGAGCCAACGACGTCCTGCTGCTCTGAGAAATTCGATCTGCTCCGGACGTCGGTAAAGAAGAGCGTGTTTTGTTTACTGCACTTATTTTTTTTGTAATCAAATTAGTGTAAACTGTTTGCGCCTATATAGAATTGCCCAAAGTAAACGGTCAACGACCGTGGGCCTTGGAGTAGGAGTCGACACAGGCTCCGAACCATGTAAAACCTCCCGTGTTTGCGTTGTGTGTTTTTAACTTCCGCTGTGCAATTGCTCTTTATGTAAATCCGAAAGTTTTCCGATATTCACCCCCCCTCTATCGGTTTTCTCGATCTAACAAGTGGTATCAGAGCGGGGAAGTTCAAACCTGGTGCAACCACCAGTTTGAAATTTTTTTCGGATCTTTAATTTTTTATTTTTCTTACAAATTTTTTCGTTAATATTTCGTTCGATTTTTTTTGGCGAGGTTGGTGCAACACCCCTCGTTATTTTATTCATCCAGCACTACTAATCCAAGACCTAGTCTTGGAAAATTTGTTTTTGTTTTCTATTTCAGATTAAATGGCCATGCAAGAGGGATTTAGCACCGCCAGACCTCCACTCTTCAGTGGAGAAGACTTTTCCTATTGGAAAAGCCGTATGGAGGTCCACCTGAAAACTCAGGTGGACATGTGGATCATCATCCAGTCCGGTCTGGAGATCCCCAAAAACGCCGAAGGACTTCCTCAAAGCTACACAGAGTGGGACACCGCTCTGAAACGAAAAATCGAAGCCGACGCTAAAGCGACTCAGACTCTTCAATGCGGATTGACGAAAGAGGAACTGAACCGGGTGGGACCCTTCAACAGTGCGAAGGAGCTTTGGGCAAAATTGATCGAGCTGCACGAAGGGACATCAGATACTCGGATAAGCAAGAGGGATCTGCTTCTGAACAAACTCTACACCATCAAGATGGCCGACAACGAGACAGCAGCCCAGCTCCACGCACGAATCCAAGAGTTGATGAACGGTCTTCACACAATAGGTCACAAGGTTGAAAACCGTGACTTAATAAGGTATGCCTTAAACGCTTTCCCTAGAAACACCTTGTGGGCATCTATGGTAGATGCATACAAGGTCTCAAGGGATCTTTCAAAAATAAAATTAGACGAATTATTTTCCGAACTAGAACTGCACGAACAAACTAACACCAATATGGTCGAGAAAGGTATTGCTTTCGTTGCAGGTAAAACTGGAAGGACAACAAAGAAGAAGCCTGAACCTGAACCCGAGTCTAACTCAGACTCAGACTCAGAAGACGAAGAAGGGGATCAAACTAAGCTGGTCCGACTAGCCCGAAGTTACTACAAGGAGCTGAAGAACCGAACCAACAAACGGAAAACCGGCCGAAGAAAGGACGAACCAGCTGAACCCGCAAACAAGCCCAATGTGACTTGCTACGAGTGCAAGAAAAAGGGCCACTACAAGTCAGAGTGTCCTAACCTAAAGGAGACTAAAAAGACGAGAAGAAAGAAGGCACTGCAAGCAACCTGGGACGAATCTTCCTCAGAAGAAGAAGAAGAGGCACCCCAGTCCAACCTCCTAGCTCTGACCGCCTCAGAAGAAGTCGGAACCGAATCAGAAACAGAACAGGACGACGGCGAGCTGACCTTCACAGAAGACGGAGAAATTAAGGTAACTAGTTTTAATAGATCTCAATTAAGTGAACTAATTTCATTTCTTTCTCGAGATTTGGCAAAAGCCAAACTCCGAGTCGAATCCCTCCGACAGGAAGTAAAACTCCTGAAAGAGGGAGCTGACTCTAAACCCTTAACCGAGAAGGTTCAGGAAGGAACTCCTACTCAAGTTGAAAAACTTGAAAAGGAGAACTCCTCCCTGAAAACTCAGGTTAAGGATCTTAGATCAGCTTTAGAACGATTTACATCTGGTTCCAAGGGTCTTGACATGATCCTTGGAAAATAGAAATCAGTTCTAAATCGATCCGGACTGGGCTATAGAACCAAATCCCGGCAAAGATCTTACTTTGCTGTACTGAATCAGTCCAGAGGTAAAATTCAGGCATGGGTACCTAAACTATACCTGAACAAACCAACTGGATCAAATCAGTATTGGATCCCCAAGGACATGATTCACATCTTGCCTAACCATCACCGTGGCTTTAGTCCAGGGGGAGCCAAACTGAAAACATTATTCATTATTAGATAAGAATTTTATTCTTGATTGCAATATGATTGTTTGCTTGTTTATTTAATTTCTGCAATTTACCATGCTTAGACTTAGGTTAGTTTAAGGACTGAACAAACTTGGCTGAAACTTGACAACATAGTATTGGGTGGAGGTGAGATGATAGTACGTTAGGGAAGCCAATTTGTCGGAACTAGACGAAGCTACCGATCCAAGACCCAAACTAGTTAGACCAGAAATTTTTCAAAGAATTTTTGAAAATGAAATTTCATTAAAAGGCTTTGTCAAGGAAAGGGTGGATGATCCCATAAGGCTACGGCCACAGAAGGCCTAGTGCCTCGCCAAGACCTGGAAGCCAATTTTTAAAATTCAAATTCAAATTATTTTTTTTGTCAAATTCGAATCTAATACAAAATTTCAGTTATTTGTAGATTTAAACATATTTTTAATTGTTTTCAAAATTAATTAAGCTTTCAAAATTTAATTGTTTTCAAAATTAATCAAAATTTTCAAAATAGTCTTAATTATCAAAACCTGTCTCACGAAAACCTATAAGGCTAACGTGATTGAAGACCCTAGATTTGGGTGAGACAGACTAGGCAGTGAAACTCAATTTAAGCTATTCCTAACTCTAATTGGATCCAAATCAAGAAAACTCTTTATGTGTAGGAACATAAAGATTTGGACCAATGGATGTTGGATAGCAGTTGCTCCAGACACATGACTGGAGATAAATTGAAGTTCACCAAGCTCAAGTTCAAAAACCTAGGCTCAGTGGCATTTGGCAATAATGCTACACTCAATGTAATTGGGTCAGGTAATATTGAACTTAAATCCGATTTCATTATTAAGAAAGTTCTATTGGTTGAAAACTTTAATTTTAACTTGCTTAGCATAAGTCAGTTATGTGATTCTGGTTATATAGTTACTTTTAACAATTCTAACTGCCTAATTAGAAATGTACAAGACTCAGAAATCATGCTTAAAGGCACTAGAAAAAACAATGTATACACTATAAATCTTCCCCTTGTACCCAAATGTATGTTAACACAATTAGAACAATCAAACCTCTGGCATAGGAGATTAGGTCATACCAATCTAAGAACTATCTCAAAAATTACCCAACTTGGCTTAATCAAAGGTATTCCCAAAATTAAAAATAATGAAACCCTAATATGTGCATCTTGTAATCAAGGTAAACAAACCAAATCCAATCACAAACTAACCCAATCTGATTTAACTCAAACGACACTTGAGCTCCTACACCATGACCTGTTTGATTCACATGGAGCCAAGTCACTAAGCGGGAACCGATACTGCTTAGTAATAGTTGATGATTACTCTAGATTTACCTGGGTTAAGTTTCTAAAAACTAAAGATGAAACCCTAAACCTATTTAATGAATTCTATAAACTAATTGAAAATCAAAACGACACTAAAATTAAAAGACTTAGGAGTGATCACGGGGGAGAGTTTGAAAATCAACGATTCGAGGAATTTTGTAAGGTAAATGGGTACCTACATGAATTTTCATGTCCAAGAACTCCCCAACAAAATGGGATAGTCGAGCGAAGGAATAGAACATTACAAGAAGCCGCTAGGGCTATGCTCAACGAATTTAATCTAGCAAACCAATTTTGGGCAGAAGCGATTAGTATAGCTTGTTATGTCCAAAATAGGGTCTTGATTAACAAGCGACACAACAAAACCCCCTATGAACTGTACTACCATAGACTCCCAAACCTACACTACCTAAGGGTCTTTGGATGCAAAGTCCATATCCTAAACACCAAAGACTATTTAGGAAAATTTCAGTCCAAATCAAACCTAGGTATCTTCCTAGGATACTCAACCACAAGTAGAGCCTATAGAGTTTACAACAAACAAACTAAGAAAATTGAAGAAACAACAAACTTAATTTTTGATGAAGAAATCAACTCAACATCTAATAATGCAGATTTAACTTCATCAAACTCTGACCAAGAAAGTAATGAACAAACTATTGAACCCTTAATTGAACCCTTAAACGAACTAACCATTGAACCAATTAATGAGTCAACTGAACCAAGTATCGAATCAACAAATGAACTAGTCCAAAGAGTCGAATCAAATAGTGAACCAAACCGACCAGCCGGACCTGAGGCTGAACCAAGCTCTAGAAGAACCAAGAAACCCAGACTCAGTCACCCAACCGATCAAATTGTGGGTGATCCAACTCTAGGAGTCAGGACTAGATCCTCCTATAGAAACCTTAGTCAAATAGCTATAATATCGAAAATAGAACCCAAAACTATAGATGAAGCCCTACCTGACCCTGATTGGATCATAGCTATGCAAGAAGAATTAGCCCAATTTGAGAGGAACTAAGTCTGGGAACTAGTGCCTAAACCTGAAGGCAAATCCATCATAGATACTAAGTGAGTCTTTAGGAATAAGCTAAATTATCAAGGAGAAATAGTCAGAAATAAAGCCCGCTTAGTAGCAAAGGGTTTCAACCAAGTAGAGGGATTAGACTACGATGAAACATATGCCCCAGTAGCTAGACTTGAGTCCATTAGAATGCTATTAGCCTTTGCATCCCATAAAGGATTTAAATTATATCAAATGGATGTAAAGTCAGCCTTTTTAAATGGATTCATTAAGGAAGAAGTTTATGTAGGACAACCCCCAGGGTTTGAGGACTTAGACAAACCTAACCACGTTTACAAACTAACCAAAGCACTATATGGGCTAAAACAAGCACCTTGGGCCTGGTATGAACGGTTATCAACCTATTTAACTTCTAAAGAATTAAACAAGGCCAAATTGACTCAACATTATTTATTAAAACCCTAAGAAAAGATATATTTATTGCCCAAATTTACGTAGATGACATAATCTTTGGATCCACCAACACCAACTTCCTAAAAGAATTTGTCAAGATAATGGAAGATGAATTTGAAATGAGCTTAGTTGGTGAGCTTACCTTTTTCCTAGGACTACAAATCAAACAAACTAGGGATGGTAACTACGTTCATCAATTCAAATATGCTAAAGAGTTAATAAAGAAATTTAAGATGGATAACTCTAAAAGCATAAGTACCCCTATGACCACTAATGTAAAAATAGATAGTGACCCTGATGGTAAACCAGTAGACCTTAAACTCTATAGGAGTATGATAGGTAGCCTACTGTACCTTACAGCCAGTAGACCTGATATTCTTTTTGCTGTAGGGATGTGTGCTAGATACCAAACCTGTGCTAAGGAAACGCACTTAGCAGCCCTAAAAAGAATACTAAGATATGTAAAGGGCACCCTAAATGTAGGGATTTGGTATCCTAGGACCTCAACTTTTGATTTGACAGGATACTCAGATTCTGACTATGCTGGCTGTAAATTAGATAGAAAGAGCACAAGTGGAAGCTGCCAACTGTTAGGTCAGAGTCTAGTTAGTTGGTGCAGCAGAAAACAACACTATGTAGCTCTATCCACAACTGAAGCTGAGTATGTGGCCTTAGGAGAGTGTGTTGCTCAACTTTTATGGATGATGAACACACTTAAGGACTTCCAGCTCAACTACACCCAAACTCAAGTATTTATTGACAATATAAGTTCAATTAATTTAACTAAGAACCCAATCCAACACTCCAGAACCAAACATAGAGAAGTCAAACATCATTTTGTAAGAGACCATGTAGCCAGGGGTGAAATAGTACTTAAGCATATTGACTCTAAATCCAACTTAGCTGATATTTTCACAAAACCCTTACCTGAATCTGAGTTCAGTTCATTAAGAAGGCAGTTAGGATTGTGCTTGGTAGAATAGATTAATTTTTTACTTGATTTAAAATTTTTTCTAAAAATAGAATTTGAAAAACTATTTTACTTAATTTCAAAATCAGTTTTCATTTTCGACTTAGTTTTATTTTTATTTCAAAACTACCCCCTTTCGAAACTAAGGTTTTTTTCGAAAATGGACTTAGCCTAGGCCCTAACCCTAGAACTGCATGCACCTATAGACTTAGAAGCCAGCATCTCACAAGCACCTTAGGGTACTTTTGATTGATAACCTAGAAAGGGTTGAGATGCTTAGGTCTTTGCCTTAATTCAAGATGCTTTAAGTCAGTGTATCTGCAGTAATTGGGGCACTAAATACAACTTACACATCAATCAAGTTAAGTGTCAAGCTTAGAAAATCTAACTTGAACAGAAACACTTAACTTGACTAATCCTAGCAAAAACTACTGTTTCTAACAGTAAGTAGCTAATTGGGTTAGACAGGTCCCTACAGAGGAAATTGACAGATTTAGTTTAAGTCTAATTATGAATTGGTTCAGTACAGCAAAATCTTACTTATTTCTTTTATGCAATCTTATTTCTGCTATATTTATCTGTTTTGATATATGGCAAAGGGGGAGAGATATGATAGGAGAGAGTAAAATTAATTTTACTTATTCAAATAGTTTTCAAAAATTAATTTTTGATATTCAAAAGGTTTCAAATTTTTTTTTCCTTTATTCAAAAAGGTTTCAAAAATTTTCTTATCCTTTATTCAAAAGCTTAAACTTTTCAAAATTGACTAAAGTACTTAAGTTCTTAAAGCTTTCAAAATTTTTACGTAAGCTTTCAAAATTTTGCTAAGTACTCAAGCCTTTCAAAATTTTCTAACATAAGCTTGTCAATTTATTTTTTTTGTACTTTAAGCTTAAGTTTTTCAAAACTGTATAAGTACAATGTTACTAAGTACTTAGGTTTTTTGTATTAAGTACTTATGTTTTCCAAATGGACTCTATTTATTAAGTACTTAAATTTTCAAAATTATTAAAGTACTTAAGTACTAAAGTGTTTCAAAGTTTACTAAGTACTTAAGCTTTTTAAATCCTACTAAGTACTTAAGCTAACACTTTCAAACTTATGAGTACCTTAAAACGTAAGGCTTCAACTTTTTAAGTACTCTAATCATGCTTCAAAAACTCTCTTGTGTACTTTTAACTTAAGTTATTGAAAGATTTCTAAGTACCTAAAACTTAAGTTTTCAAAGTGCAAGTAAAGTTTTTTTTAACCCCACGAATTTTTGAAAAATCTAGGGGGAGATTCCTTCCAGGGGGAGGGAACAAAATTTAACATTTTTTATGTTTGCTTAAACTTAACTTTTTGAACTAGGGTTGCCATAAATCAAAAAGGGGGAGATTGTTGGTGCAGAATGCACCCAAGTCAAACCTGTGTTTTGATAATGGAAACATAGGTCAAAAGTTAAGTCTTACTTGTTTTCTAACAAGTTACTCAAGTGTGCAGGAAAAGCCCAAGCGAAGGACTGCTAGGCACTGGCGAAGGAATGCCAGGATAAAAAGCCCTGGCGAAGGACTGCTAGGCACTGGCGAAGGAATGCCAGGGTCAAAAGCCCTAGCGAAGGACTGCTAGGCGCCAGGCGAAGGACAGCCTGGGACTGAAGCCCTAGCGAAGGAGTGCTAGGCACCGAGCGAAGGGCAGCTCGGCATCCAAGACCTGACAAAGGACCGTCAGGCAAAAGTCCAACCAGAGGAACGGTTGGCATCAGGTAAATTCTCCCGAGAGGAGTAGGTGAGGACGCGTTCCCTGTCGAGGGAACAGTAGCCGTCGGTTCGACCTAGGGCTCTATTTTGGAGACCAAAGTCAGAACCAAGATAGCTAAGGTTGTATAAACTAACCACTTGATGTTTTGTTGTGTTTTGGACTAACCTTGGATGCAGGACCGAAGGAACGAATGTCTGCAGCTCAGAGTGCCTCAAAGGAGTGAGGCAACAGCTGACCAGGGCGCCCGGAGTGCCCCGGGCGCCCCCAAGGTGAACATAAAACACACAAGCAAAAAGTACGCTTCGACAGTACATACTGCGGGCGCCCCCGTGCTCCCGGGCGCCCCCAAGGTGCATACAAAACAAGTCAAGAGGAAAAGGCTTCGAATAGCTGCTGGGCCGGGCGCCCTCGTGCTCCCGGGCGCCCCCTGCGCTGCGGGTGCCCCCATGCGCAAGCCCTGAACCAGAAGCCATCGAATCCAAGCAGATAACATTTGACCCGGTCAATCCAGGCGCCCCGAGCGCTCCGGGAGCCCCGGTCAAAGCGGATCCAGAGGATAGACGCTGACCGAGACTTTGGTGGATCAAAGGGCACGTGGGGGGTGCCCCCGACGTCTCGGGCGCCCCCAGGCCCTATATAAAGGACCCTCGACCAAGGCTTCAAAACATCACTTCAATTCAACGCCTCAAAGCTCTTCTGCTCTCGCGCCTTGCTCCGGAAACCTTCCAACACGAGCCGACAACGTCCTGCTGATCCGAGAAATTTGATTTACTCCGGACATCGGTAAAGAAGAGCGTGTTTTGTTTACTGCACTTATTTTTTTTTGTAATCAAATTATTGTAAACTGTTTGCGCCTATATAGAATTGTCCAAAGTAAACGGTCAACGACCTTGGGCCTTAGAGTAGGAGTCGACACAGGCTCCGAACCAAGTAAAACCTCCCGTGCAATTGCTCTTTACGTAAATCCGAAAGTTTTCCGATATTCACCCCCCCTCTATTGGTTTTCTCGATCCAACATCATCTTCCTACATAAACATGGCATTCATCTTCCTACATAAACATGGCATGCATACCTACACATCATTCCTATTCCTAGTACTTGCATGATCATAACATAGAAGGTAAGCATTGCATTGAACATGAAACGTTTTTCATAGATATTTATCCTACTACTTAAAGCTTGTATGATCATGATACATAAGGTAAACATCGCATTTCTTGCCTAAGCATGGTATCTATCTTAAGCATACATAGGTAGGATTTCCGTAACATTCTACCTACCATTCAAATACATGGCATAAAACATAGACATTCATGATAAACCCTATTAAGCATGACATCCAATCATAAACCTAAAACATGAAACATAACACATGGTGCTTAAACATTAGGGTTATGGTTAACATAATTTCTACCACATGCTTGAACCTATACATATAATTACTTTATGGTAAGCATAAACCATCATTCTTTGAACCCTAACTCCACCCCAAACCCTAGATACATGGCTTGGCCGAAACCTATAGGTGGAGTTCCATCAATTCCGTAAACATGTACAATAGCATAATGTAAAGGAACAACCATACATCATCTATGAGGCCATAGGGAGCCATTTGGGCTCATGATTAGGGTTAACCCTAACCTTTAGCCCACCTTCCTAGGGCTGGCCGAAACTTATAAGGCCATGGGGGCATGGAAAAATTCCATTAAAATCCCCAACAAATCATTAAACATCAATTATATCTTACCATAGGGCCCTTGGGGCCCTTACTTGAAATAAGCCCTAACTTTCTACCCTATTGGCAATCTTGGCCGAAACTCATAGGGTCTCTAGGCCATGTGAAAATTCACATAATCACCCTCCATCTCCCTTATATCATGATAATACATAAAACATATACTTGAAGTTTAAGACCCAACCCTACTCATGGGTTCTTGAAGTTGGCCGAAACCCTAGGGGATCCTAGGGTACCCCAAAACTTCTCAAAAATTATATTAAATCTCTAAACATCATGAGAGCATATTAGACAACATGATTTAGATTTTTATCATCATTATAGACCAAGAACCCATGGTGGCCGAAACCTATAAGGTTAGGTTCATGGGTTTCCTTTGGTTTTCCAACATAACCATCACATACAAGATTTTCATATCATATTAATCTTCAAGAAAAGCCATTATACCACAGGTGAGGGAGTCTTACCTTGGTTGATTTCGAGTTTTCACCTTGATTATAGAGAATCACAAGAACTTCTTAGACCCTAGGTCACCTCTAGCCCTTGTAGTCTTGGGAAAACCTTAGATCTTGGAGATGAAGCCTTGGTGGAAATTTTTCCAAGGGAGAACCCCCTTTGAAGTGTTCGGCTAGAATGAGGAAGGAGGAGGAGAGAAAACACAATTGATGGAAGGAAGAAGTAACTCCCAAACCCCCCTTTATAACTCATTAAGGAGGTAAATGAAGAGTCTCTCCATGACCCTTCATCTTCTTCTAAGCCTTAACTAATCTCCATTTCATTTCCTTATAACATTCCCTTGCTAGATGAGTTGGTTAGAGTATACATGGTTGTACAAGAGGTCCAAGGTTCAATCCTTGGCCCATGCACCTTATTTTTATTTTATTTTTTTTCCTTTTATTTTCTATTATTTTCCCTAAAATTCCGAAAATTCTCTAAAAAATCCCCCATAATTATGTTAATATTTCTCATTAAAACCCCTTTATATTTATATAAATTTCTACCTAAAATTCTCCAATAATTATGGTACCAAAAAGCCCATATAAGGCCCATTAGTGCTTAACTTCTCAATTTAAATGAGAAAATATGGATTTCTAGGCCAAATTTTATATTAATATTTCTAGGTCACTCGGAAAATTATCTAGACATGCTCAATATTTTAAGAAAATATTAAGAGAATTTTCCGGGTCGTTACAAGGATTTTCCACACCTAGCCCTCCAAGCTAGGATTTTCCACACCTAGCCCTCCAAGCTAGGATTTTCCACACCTAGCCCTGCAAGCTAGGATTTTCTCACACCTAACCCTCCAAGTTAGGATTTCATCAAACCTAATCCCACTAGGTATGCCTAGTCCATGACCAGGACTTAAACCCAATCATAATCATCTCATCAACCTAAACTAAAATCGGTGTCAACACCAAAATAACAATTAGGGTAAGACTACATCAACAATCTCCCCTTTTTGTTGTTTGACAACCCGATTTAAGTTTAGGTATCAATCAATTCAATGCTCATAAGGGAATCATGATCCTTCCCCTATAATAACCATAAACTTAATTAGTCATTCTCTCCCCCTTTGTCAAACACCGAAAAGGGTATGTTTATTAAGTTTGAACATAACTCCCCCTCAATCAAGGGTCTCTCCCCAAACCCAAAATAATCAAAGGATAATTTTTGAATTGCACATGAAAACATATACAGAAATATATCATGGTCAAGCATGTATATGTTTCATATGACAAGTAAGGAATGCAGCTGTATCGGACACATAATCCTGATTAGTTTCCGTGACCGATTAGGTTCGTTGATTATTTCATACAGAAATATTTCTTGTTAGTCTAGGGGGCGATAAGATTTCAGAAAAATTTCTGAAACTCTGATACATTCCTGATCAGACTGCATTAATAATTGACATTCCAAAACATGGGTGTAGACTCCATTAATATTCGACATTCCAGAAACATTTCTGAAACACAACATTAAGACCAAGAGACATGACTCAACAAACCCTTTCTTAAGAATTTGAACATTCCAACATAGGTTTGTATCAAATCAGCATTTTAATACTTGATGTTTCAGAAAAATTTCTGAGAATCAAGGGTCTTAAAAATTCCTTAGAAATGAATGTGTACTCACTTAGTACCAGGTTTGTACCAATGAATGATCAAGTATGGTCATGTTCTTGGAATAATCAGGTGTGTATCAAATTTGTTTGTTGTATGATCATTACACTGATACAATTTGATGAAAAGGGGATCGGACTGAGGAGTAGTCTGATACCTCTGATCATTGTTGATCTGATCGGTCACCGGACCGATCAGTATGATTCCTGATCGGTCACCAGACCGATCAGGGTGAGTCCTGATCGGTCGGTGGACCGATCAGGTCTGATACAGTATGTTTTTTGAAACTGATCAGTTTCAGAAATAGATTTGTTTCAACCCTTATCCATTCCCAAACCCTAGTTCAATTAGTTTTTAATCCATTTGTTCTTAAGGGTTCCCTCAATCAAAATACATTTCTTCAAACAATTATCAATATATGATACTAATATCAAATTTCCAAAACATGATCAGATTTCATGATACAAACAAAAATATGATCAAATTTTCAAAAACATGCTTATATCAAGTTAGTATCAACCTATGATCAATTTCTAAATTCTGATCAGTTTAATGTATGTTTATAACATGCTTGCTCCACCTAGTTGAAATTAAATTTGTATCAACTCCATAATCCTAATTCCCCATTCCATTGATAATACGACTTTAGGGTGAAGCAAATAAATACAAGTTTGAAAACATGATCCAGAAAAACATAGTGAAACTGAATATGTTGGGGGTGTATACATATATATATACTAAGTCCTAGAACCTTGATTTTGTTTGATACAAAGAGAGCCCAAAGTCATACATCATAGTGAATTTGAAACTCATGTCATTTGTTTGATGATGCCTTGTGAGGTTTTATGATGATCATAACAAACTATGTATTCCTCAAAAATTTGCATGCAATACATTAACGTTACTAACACATACAGTAAATCATGGCATACTTGATCATGTTCACCAAACAAAATACCTTAAGAAAAATTTAAGCCTAAACCTTAAGCTCATGTTCTTTGTTTGGTGATGCCTTATTAGTACATACTATGTGTTAATCCTTGTTCTTTAGCATGCATTCATGTTGTATAACATATACAAGAAAATGGACTCCTTAGGCTTAACATAAGGCATATTATAAACCATGAATTATAGGAAAACATAAATTGCAACAATAAACCTAATTATCCTAAACAATTCATGGCAAGAGTAAGTTATGTGTCAACCTAAACCATTCATGTGAATATTTTTTTTCAAAACTTGTTTATTTATTTTGAAGCAAGGATATACTATCATTCGTTGCATGATAAGTTTCCTTATTGCCCAAATGAGATTTCATAAATCACTAGCCAAGAGATCATCTTGTTATAAGAACTAAGACAATGGAGCTCAAAGCATTTAATTCAAATTTTCCATAACCAACCATGTGAATGACATTTTTCCTTGGTCATGGGTTTGGAGCACAAATATCAACCTCCCATGTTGATAGATGCTCCCCCTCAAATAATGCTTATACAATTCGAAATATGGAAGTTTTAGGTACCCAAATTTTGGGACCTAATGAACTTTCAATAAAAGACTTTGGCACCCATGCCTTAGTCATTTTCTTTCTAGCTTTTTGAACCATAGAATTATTTTGTGCTCTAAATTGGGTTCTTGACATTAAAGATATGACACTAGGTTCTTTAGGTTAGTAACCCAAACCAACCTTGTTGTAAGCAGCCTTTTATGAGTTTAAGATCATATCTAGGGTTTTGGAACTTGTTGAAAATTTCTCTAGAATATTCTTGAGGTTTTCAATTTCACCCTTCAAGCCCTTATTTTCATCCTCAAGATTTTTAACATGCAAGTCATCCATTGCCTCATCCTTAGAGGATTTCTCATGGAAATCATTAATATCCTCCATCCTAGAGGATTTCAATTCTTCTACTTCCAATTTCAACAATTTAACTTTGCTCTTGGATTTTTTTAAGCAACCTAGCTAGATATGCAATGGTTCCATAGCACTTATCTAGCTCAGGAGAGATTACCTCTTCATCATCCGAAGATGATGAAGGCACGGTTAAGGAGCTTGATTCGTCTCCACTCTCCTCTTCATTTGAATCCTCTATGGCCATGAGGGCACGGTGATGAGTGTACTTCTCCTCCTTCTCTTCTTCGGATGAACTAGAGGACGATTCATCCCATGTGGCCCTCAAGGCCTTCTTTTTCTTCTTTGATTTATCCTACTTCTTCTTTAACTTTGGACATTCATCCTTGTAATGTCCTTTCTTACTACATTCATAATACGTAATATTAGACTTATCAATCTTAACTTCACTAGGGTTACCTTTACCCTTGAGGCACCGGCTCTTCCTCATCATCCTTCTAACAAAGTTGGTCATCTCGGAGGAAGAAGACCAGTTGCCCTCCTCCTCAGACTCGGATGAGGATGAGGATGAAGATGAAGAGACTTCCTTCTCCTTCTTCTTCCCCTTCTTCTTCTTCTTGTTGTCACCTGCCACTAAGGCAATATTTTCTCTTTTGAACTTTTGTTAGAGATCTCATGTAGTTCCATTTCACAAAATAGATCTTCTAACTTAACACAAGATAAATCCTTGGACACCTTGTAAGCATCCACTATGGATGACTACAAGGCGTTCCTAGGAAAAGCTTTGAGGACATAGCTTATAAGATCTCGGTTCTCTACCTTCTCATTAATGGAGTGGAGACCGTTGAGGATTTCTTTGAATCGTCAATGGAGTATACTTACAGTTTCATCCTCTTCCATGGACAAATTTTGGAGTTGGCTGAGAAGGAGGTCCTTCTTGGCAGTCCGGGTGTCTTGAGTGCCTTCATGGAGCTCAATGATCTTGCTCCATAGGTCTTTAGCACTTGTGAAGGGACCAACCTTGATTAGTTGGTCCTTGGTCAATCCGCATTACAAAGTTACCACCGCTTTCGCATCGGCTTCACCTTTCCGGATTTGATCTGTCGACCAACTTGAGAAGTCCATCTCTTTTCCCTCAGCATCTTTAGGAGTTGAAAAACCTTCTTTGACAACAAACCACATGTTGAGGTTGGTTTTGAGGTAAAACTCCATCTTCGACCTCCAATATGGAAAATCAGTGTCGTCGAAGAGTGGAGGTCGGCTGGTGCTAAACGCTTCTCTTCCCATGGCCATCTTTGTTAGCTCCCGGATGTTAAGCCGTTGAAGTAGAGCCCCATGCTTTGATACCACTTGTTGAAACTTGGATGGCTATAGAGGGGGGGTGAATGTAGCCAGACACTCAAATTGCTCCCTCTTCTTCGAACCTTTTTTTTTGTGATCAGATTAGTAGCAGTGGAAACAAAATGCAACAGAAAGAATAAAATAGAGCAAGGAATCAAACCAACGCTAACACAGCGATATACAAGGTTCGGGGATAACTTGCCCCTACTCCTTGGCGTGCCCTTAAGGTGGGCGATCCCTTGATCGTCGGCAGATCAAGCCCCAGTGAACACCGGATAAGATAGAGCCTCCTTCTCGGTGGAGAAACCTCTCCACAGATCTTACGGATGATGGAACTTGAGTACAGGAGATCACACAAGAAGGAATGCTCACTCAGATCTCACAAGGATGTAGTAGAACGCTTAAGCACAAAGCAACAGAGAGCACGAACACAACCCAGCCAAACTTCCCTAATCGGTCACCAGACCGATCCAGGGGCTCCAACCTAGCCCTTCAAGCTATGGTTTCACCCAACCTAGCCCTCCAAGCTAGGACCTGACCCTCCAAGTCAAGATTTCATCCAACCTAGCCCTCCAAGCTAGGACCTGGCCCTCCAAGCCGGGATTTCATCAACCTAGCCCTCCAGGCTAGGACTTTTCACCTAACCCTCCAAGTTGGGACTTTTCACATAACCCTCCAAGTTAGAACTATTTACCTAGCCCTCCAAGATAGGACTTTTAACCCAACCCTCCAAGTTAGGACTTTTCCACACCTAGCCCTCCAAGCTATGATTTTTCACACCTAACCCTCCAGGTTAGGATTTTCCACACCTAGCCCTCCAAGCTAGGATTTTCCACACCTAGCCCTCCAAGCTAGAATTTTCCACACCTAGCCCTTCAAGCTAGGATTTTCCACACCTAGCCCTCCAAGCTAGAATTTTCTCACACCTAACCCTCCAAGTTAGGATTTCATCAAACCTAGTCCCACTAGGTATGCCTAGTCCACGACCAGGACTTAAACCCAATCATAATCATCTTATCAACCTAAACTAAAATCGGTGTCAACACCAAAACAACAATCAGGATCAGACTGCATCAACATTAGCATGTTGTTTTCATTAAGACAATGAAAAATTTAAGTCTGGGGATGTATGTATGCATTGGGTTGTAAGTCAGTTTTTGTCATGTTTTTCTTTCAGAATAAAATTTTTATAGTTGCATCATTCATCATATTATATTGTCTAGTTCTCAAGTTAAAATGCTAGCACGTTTATTCTTCAGACATATTGTTAAACTTTAGTGCTAGTATATTTAGTGAATGATTTTTCTCTATATTTAGTAGCATGAAGTAAGCAAAGTGTTATTGAAATATTTAAGTGATGACCTAGTTTTAGGATCTCCCTTCACTTTATCTCAATAAATAGTCATGATTCATTGAACTTGTTAGTACTTGTGTTCCTTTGGTGATCTCCAAAACTACATCTTGGTTACTGGATAAGGCTCAAGTTATGCCAACTTACTTGAAAAAATCGATATGCCCACATTTGCATTTGTATATATATGCATATATATTAGTGCTACACTTGTAAAATACCAAAACAAAGTAAAAAAAAACATTTGAATAAGTGATATATAAAATAGTATCATGAGTGGAAACTAGCAACTTACCCTTTTAAGACTGAGTTAGCTTACTATGAAAATAAACGCTAAGTTTCTCTTGAATCTGAGCATGTCTTTGAGTCCTTGGGTGGTTTGAGAGACATGAATCGAGCATGAGGCAGGTAAGTGCCCATCGTTGGGAGAATAGGGATCACATTTAGATGACGACTTGACTAAGCATAAGGATTGAAGCTTAAAAGACTAAGGAGACTTATAGCACTAAGCACGGAGAACTACTACTTAGGTCACACTTGAATTGTTTTGGTATCATGTTTATCAATGAAACTATTTAATAGAATTAGATCAATTTACTAAGGATGATAATATACTATAATAACACATGAGTTTAAATTGCAGGTTTTTGCTTGAGGGCATACAAAGATTTAAGTCTAAGGGTGTGATGTGCATAAATTATATATGGTTTATGCATTATTTGCCGCATATCTACTTGTATTTCATGAACATGATCTATTTTATCACACCCTATTTCTCTATGATTTTGCTATGTTTACTATTTTTATTCGAAAAACTACACTTTGTTGGTTTTCATTGATAGGATGAGTTTTTGGAGCAAATATGTAGCAATGGAGCAAGTTTGAAGAGAATTCAGATTGGTTGTGCCTCTCTTAGTGCTCAACTTAGAAATTGTCTCGACGTGCTCGTGTTCCTTGGACCAAATTGTGGTCTAAATAATGTCAAAATTGAATCAAATTTCTTTCACATGACTCGAATGAGCTAAATAACATGGCCGTGTCGAATTCTAGACAACACTGCGGAACAAAAGTAAAACGACCATAACTTCTTGTTCGTTTGGAGTTTTGGGCTATTCTTTCTACCAAAAAAAAGAGGACTTAACGATCTATAACTTTTCTTCAGATATTAGCCCCTGAAAACAACATCGATCCATGCCAAAAGGAGTCACACTATCGTGCCTCCCATAGACACGGTTGTGTGAAGTGGCACACCTAGATTGAACTACAGATTGATTTTGAAACTATGATAACTTCTTGATTGTTTATAATCATAGGATGTTCTTTACATAAAAATTGAAGAGGACTTTAAGAGATACAAATTTCTTGAAGACACCAACTCAAGAAAATATCATCTTAACGTATAAAAAGGAGAGACATTGCCCACACGGTTGTGCCTCTGATCAGGTTGCATACCAAAAACAAAATGGTCATAACTTTTTATTCGGATGGAATTTTGGGATGATCTCTACATGAAAATTGAAGAAGACTTTGAGATATACAACTTTGCTGACATTAACTTGAGAAAAGAAATTTTGATATTCAAAAAGGGGAGACACAACCGTGTCTCATTTTTAGGGCTTACACGCCCTTTCCCATTTTAGCCATGTGGAGCATGGCCGGGCCATGAAAAACCACATGGTCATGCCATTTTTCCCATGTGGAGCATGGCTCAGCCGTGCGAAATCACATGGTCATGCCTCCGGGCGTGTCCCTCACTATACAAGGGGTCTTCGCCCCTTTTGAACTCATATTTGGCTTGGGGTTAGCCACTTTATCTTGGGAAAGGGTTCTCCCCCCTAGGAGAGACCCTAGAGTTGTCGTCTTCGCCTCCATCGATGATTCGTCCACCTCCAGAGCAAAGAGATCCTCCAAAAAGACCAGCAACACATCGATAAGCATTTTCTTCTCTCTTCTCTTCATGTTTTGAATTGTGGATGCTTTATTTCTTATCTTCTTGTTGTATCTCCCTTGTAATGTAGTAGTTTCTCCAATCTAGGATGTAGGGAGTAGCTATTGTGTGATGTTAATGTATAAACTACAGATTTGTGTATTTCCTTATTCAATAAGATATTTATTATCTTGTTCTATATGTATAGTGCCTTGTATGTGTTTGATAAAATTATAAATGATAAATACATGTAGTTGTGAGAGTTTGATCACCACATAGAGGAAATGGCCGAGATCATATATCCGGGGAGCCTTAGTGACAAAGGCTACCTTTAACCAGATATCTTGGACATTATCTCGAAATGGTGGGCAATCCTTTGTAAGAGATTAGCTAATACTACTTAATGGATTTCTCCCTGTCCCATGTTAGGAAGTGTTTAGCGTAATCTAGAGATGTTTGATCGAGGAGCCTTTGTGACAAAGACCTTTAACCGGACTTTCTAGGTTGCCTAATCTACTTAATAGTGTTGGATGCCCAAGGGAGAAGCATTCCAGTGCACTTCTGCAGGGTTAATTAACACTGATACCTAATTAGGATCTCCACATAAACATAGACATCGAGATTAGGATATGAACAACCCATAGGGTATCAACTATTATTGTTGCGAAACCAAAATCCTAGATTCCACTCTTTCCAACCATCCTCAAAGATCAATTCCCTCTCTCTCTCTCTCTCTCTCTTCCTCTCTCACTCTCTTCCTCTCTCTTCATTAACAAGCTCTCAAACAACCCTGCGATCATCTAGATAGCTTATTTTATTGACTCGACTAGTGTTTAATCAATAGTCTATGTGGATCTATATTTTTATTACTTGATGGTGTTTTCATACACTTGTGGATCCAACATCACTTCACTCGGTCTTCCTCTATGATAACCTCCTCTTCGCCACATTCTCCGCTGCTACCTACGATGCCCCCCCGCCTCATCATTCTTATGGGGAACCGACTATTCGGCGTGATCCCGATCAGGATCTGGGGTGAACCATCCTGCTGGATCTGCGATGTCACCCATCTCAATCTCTCCTCCAACGCCTTCGATAGGCCCATCCTGCTGGATCTTGGTGAGTTAGACTTCCTTAATAATATGTTGAACCTCTCCCACAATCGCTTCTCTGGTAAAATCCCCAACACTCTCGGTGACTTGTCGAACACAGTACGATCTATGCTTCCATAATCTCTCTAGGAGATCCCTGATGGGGATCACTAGTGCACCATGACCCAATGACATCAACCCTGGTCCCATTGTTGGTCCCCCTGCTAGGTGGAGGTTACACAGTTGACAAAGGCACCCAGCGCGATACGGGGTTCAAAGGCAGTGACTAACACCGATACAGTGAGGGAGGATGAGAGGGGGATGAGGATAGGGTTTATCGTGCACTAATATCGATGAATTATTATTAATTTAATTTAATTTATTCTATAAAATAATCAAATATCAAATTTATTTAATCGAAGAGATATTTAGAATTGAATCAGGATAATATAATAAATGTTAAATTAAGTTACAGCATTATGTAGGATTGAACCAAATAATATTATGCTATATTTTATTCTCCATAACATTAATCACATAACCAAGATTATAATAATTCCTTGAATCAAAACATGCCCATTGATACTTTAATTTAAAAGTTGGTGTAGGAGGCCTGAACTTTAAGAAGTTATAACTTTTGAGTCGGGTCAAACCACGTGATCTTTAATATACCAAATCGAAACTTGTTCAAAAATTTACAATTATTTATTGGTGTAACCCTTAACAACCCAATCTTAAGCAAAAAAAAAAATCATCATTTAAAACATTCTTGGAGTGCCAGAACCATTTTTATCATTATTTTAGGGTTATTTTTATTTTTTGTATCATAGGGTTTTGAGACTATTTAAACCTTTGTTTAGTTGATGGTAGGGATTATCTTTCTTGCTGAATCAATTTTTTCGATTAAACCTAGAGACGACATCTTTGCGTTTGATGATTTCTTGTCTTCTCTGAAATTCCTCTGTGAAAATCAACCTCTAAAATAATCGCTATTTTATCTGACGTCAGTTAGTATCAGAGCTCATAGATCCAATGGAGGGTCACCGTGGTCATGGTTATAATAGGCAGGTTCCAATTGAGCAAGCCCAACACCGTGATCATAACATTCAAGATGTGATAATTGAGGATCTACAAAGGCAAGTTATAGAATTAACTCAACATCTAGAGGTGCGGGGTTTTGAAGATCATGAGATCACCGACCTTGATTTGGATTTTACTTTCAGAAACCTATATCACAATAGTGCTAAATTCTAGAAGCACCGTGATTGAATGGAGCTATATGAAGATCTTTGTTTTTGTGTTAATCTGCTCGAGTTTTCGGGTATGTTACAAGCAAAGGAATTCATTGATTGGATTATGAAGTGGAGAAAATTTTTTATTATAAGGAAGTGTTCGATCGTGACCTCGATTTTCGAATTGATATGTCTGAGTTCTCGGGCATGTTACATGTAGAGGGATTCATTGATTGGATTAACAAAGTGGCGAGAAATTGTTGTTTTAAGGAAGTGCTTGATCGTGTGAAAGTAAAACTGGTTGTCATTAAACTCAAAGGTCGAGCATAAGCTTGGTGGCAGCAGTTGCGACGATCAAGTGACAAACAGAGCAAAGTCAAGATCACTGATTGAGAGAAGATGAAAAAGAAGATGAAGAGTCACTTTCTTCCCTTGGGTTACATTCAAACTTTGTTCCAACAACTTCATGCATTGAGGCAAAATGCAAGATCAGTTGATGATTATACGGAGGGGTTTTACTAGTTGATTGCTCGAAATGATGTATCTGAGATGGTGCAACAAATGGTGGCATGATATTTAGGAGGGTTACGCTAGTCCTTGTAAGATGTTCTCAGTTTACATTTTGTTATGGACTATTTCAGAAGTCTACCAACGTGTCATGGCTATTAAAAAACAATAGGATAGGAAACCATTGATTGAGGGCTACCAAAATAGTCAGCCAGTTTACCCTAAAGATTCATGTCCTATTCAATAGCCACCGTAGGTTAATTGTAAGCTCCAATCAAGTGTTTTCATTGTGGTGAATAGGGGCATAGAACAATCTGTAGGTTCGCGTAGGCCGGGCTCAAGAAGATGAATAACCCTGAAAATCAAATTAAGAATTATCTTGCTTCGAACATAGCAAGAACATACAATTAATTAACAAAAATAACAACATAAAAAGATGTAAGAGACACAACGAATTTACTTGGTTTGCAACCGGGGAGGTTGATAATCCAAGGCGGTTGAAGCTCAACTAAAAAGACCTCCTAGCCTCTTACAGACTTTGAAAACTCAAACAAGAGTATATAAAATGAATTACGGTTGTTGTATTAAACTACTAACTTTAGGGGCTATAGCTCGTTGGACAAAGTGATCATTTGCTGATGTGACACTTAGAGCGTCTTAGTTGAGACCTAGGGGGCCTTTGTTGGATAAGATTCTATCCATGTAACAACGTCTCTTTAACAATTATTGTTCATTCGAGGCGCCTTAGTTACAACCCAGGCACCTCGACCAAGGCACACTCAGTCACAATTGAGGTGCCTTAGTTTGTTTTGCGGCAGAGACAATCTAGACAACCAAGGCTCCCTCAGTCACAACTGAGACGCCTCAGGTCTTTTAGTTTAACTTCAAGTTGACCTTTTTCGGACTCCTCTCACTTGGGTATGATCCAGTCGTATGGAGTTGAGCTCACCCCAACCGAACTCTGTCCTTCTCCTTGAGTGGAGATCCTCCTTGGCTTCTCGTCCCTCAAACGTCGTGCGCACCCTTCTAACTCCGCTGGTGTACTCTTCCATAGCTCCTTAATCGTCCCTCGAATGTACCGACCCCGTTGACTCCTTTCCCGTGTCATCCTTCTTGCTCGCTACATCTTCTACTCGATGTCTTGTGTTCCTAAGTTCTTGCACACTTAGACATAAGACATCAAAAATAAGCATGACCTAATTAAAACCTAACAGGAGTACTTACATAATCGATTATAGGAAACCTGCAAATCAAAAGGGCAAAAATTTATTGATTGAGAAAGACATGGAAGACGAGACCGAGATAATTAGTGAGCCAGTTTATGATGATAATGAAATTGACTAGGTGTTTTATGGTGATGACCATGAGACTTCAATCGTTTGCAATAGTCTGCTGAATTCCAAGGGCGATTTGGAAGATGATTAGTTGAAAACCAATATTTTTTCATATGACCTAAATAGTTACCGATATATTCTATAAAATGATCATTGACAATGACAATTGTAAGAATTTTGTGTCTAAGGAGGTTGCCTAGAAATTACAATTGAAGACGGATTACCATCCTAAGTCATACAAGTTGTCGTGGTTAAATAAAGTTAATGAGGTAACAGTAGATAGGCGATGTTTCGTATCTTTTTCAATTCACAACAAATATTATGATAATGTTTGGTGTGATGTTGTGGCTATGGATGCATGCCATGTATTATTGGGTCAACCTTAGCAGTGTTATCACAGTGTTATTCACAATGGACAAAAGAATATATATACCCTTAATATCAAGGGAAGGAAGATTGTGTTGACACCCTAATGGGAAGGAGCCATTCCTATCTCAACAGCCAATAATACTAACCTAATGTCCATATTTTTAAATGAGATGGAGTATGAAAACATAGTTTATGTTTTGCTGTCTTGCAAGAACAATATAATTGTTAGTGTTAGCCCTAGATCTAATTATGAGATGATTGTCTAGGGAATATTTTGTATCATATCCTACTTAATAAAGGCAAAGTTTGATTATTATATTCATGTCATGATTGTGCCTAATGAATAAGTATAATAATGTCCTTAGGTAGTAGGTTCTGATCTACATTATATCAATTGATTGAATTGATAATGAGATGATGTAGAGAATACTACTCTTAACTATTCCTAGTCAAGTATTAATATTCAAGGATGATATTAATGCGTTGAGACTAGCATGAAGGTCAATTGAAGGCTTGATCTCATAAGTCATGGAAATGGGATATCAAGTTGACACATGGGTATACATTAGAGAATGTGTACTGAATTGACCCACCATGAGAAAGTTTCATGGATCGTTATATGAGTATCATAAACTTTCTCATATGACTATTAGTGTGAATAGTTCTTAGACCTGAAGTCACTATGGTTCCCTATATAAGGAGTTGTGTACTTTAATATCGTCAAACGTCACCTATAATAGGGTGGACTATAAAAACGATTACCGGGTATGCAACAAATTATGCGGAGGGATGTGAGTGATGTAGATGAGATCTATCCCTCCCATATGACAGGAGTGATATCTATGGGCCCCTTGATCGAGTAGGACTAGTAAATACATGGTCATGCTCAAATGAGTCAATATGAGATATTGAGCTCATTTTCTTGAGTGAGTATACTTGGGGATCAAGAAACACAAAGATTGATTAGAGGATGACACGGTCTATGCCTTATTGATCAATCTAGATATCAAAGATAGAAGGACAAAGTTATACAATATAATAATCACGGAAAGGTTATATCGGATCTCGATATTCTCGTCACTTGGGTAGCAATGATACATTGCTAGATGTCGCTCATTATTTATATATCTAAAGTGGTTTACATATACTGTCAATGTTACAAGAACCTATTGGGTAACACACAAAGGACACGATGTCTCGGAGATAAATTGAATTTAGTTTGACTAAATTGTTATCCGAAATTAGATTAATTAAGTTAGACTCAAATGAATCCAATTAAGTTGAGGGATTGAGTCTAATCCGAGTTAGACTCTTTTAGATTTGACTCAACCACTTGAGGATGAATAGTATTCATTAAAAGGTTAATAAATATCATTATTAGATGAAGAGAAGATGAAAAAATCAAATTGAACTATTCTCTTCATTGGATGAAGAGAAGATGAAAATAATCAAAATGAATATCAAAATGTTTTGGTATTCATTGAGTTTTATTGGCATTCACACTAGGTTCATCTTCACTTGGATGACTATCAAACGATCTCTTGTGATGAGAGAAGTGCTCATCATCCCTCTTCTTCCACTTTCTCCTTCCTTGGTCGAAACTCCCTTGTAGAGATTCTTGTGCTTTGTGAACTATCCCAAGTTGCTAGCACAACTAAGGTGGTTCTGTTGGTGCAAGATGCATTAGTGATGTCCTCCTCTAAGTGTTTCAATGTTTAACAATATGCTTAAGTTAGTGATACATTGAACAAGGAAGGGTTAGTCAAGAAAGGAGTACCAAAGTAAAGAAAAATCCTAATTAACCTAGGCAATACGTCCTGGTTCGAAGAATTGGGCACTAAGTCCTGATCATGGATTGGGCACTAAGTCCTGGTCGCGGGCTAGGCACCTAAGACCTGACCGAGGGTTGGGCACGAAGTCCCGGTTCGTGGAATTGGGCAATAAGTCCTGGCCGAGGGTTGGGCACCGAAATCCTGATAAGTGAAGTTGGGCAATAAGTCCTGGTCGTGGACTGGGCACGAAGTCCTGGTCGTAAGATTGGGCAAAAGTCCTGGTGAGTAAAACTGGGCAAAAGTCCAACCGGATGGGCCGGGTGGCAACCGTCTCCTGAGAGGAGTAGGTGAAAGGCGCGTTCCCCCGGGATGGGAGCATAGGCGTCGGTTCGACCTAGGGTTTCACGGAAAATCCAAACTCAGAACCAAACCCTTAAGGCTAAGGATATACATGTGTTTGTCTTGTGTTTTTGTATCTTGCACGTACCTAGAATTGGAGGCAAAACAGGCAAACACACACAGGAAACAGCTGGAAAGCTGCTCCTGGGTGCCTGAATGGACTCAGGCACCCTGGATGCCAGGCGCCTAAGTCATTCAGGTGCCCTAGAGGGTTTAGGACGCCCTGGATCAAAGGCTTATCAGCTGCTATGATTTCGGCGCGAGGATCAAGTTTGACCAAGGCAACTGAGGCACCCCCTTCGACACAAGCGCACAGTAAAGAGGCTATATAAAGGGGTTCGACCCCTCAACTCAGTACACAAATTCCAAGATCATTCTGAGCATTTCGAGTGACGATAGAACACTAACTACGAAGCTCTGTGACCCAGGAAGCTCCGAGAGGATGTGCGCGGCACTTCGGAGTTCCAGATCGGCCGAGGCTTCGACTCTCTGTTTGGTTTGATTTACTTTATGCACACAATTTCTTTTATATTTTTTATTGTAAATCTTGCACTGTAAGACGGGGTTCTCCGCCTCCGGAAAGTCCGGAAAGGAGACCATTAGTGGATGGGTGTTTCCCATGCTTAGGCCTTGGACGTACTGACTCTAAGGGGTTAGGAACCAAGTAAAAAATCCCGTGTGCATTCTGAGTTGTCTTTCATTTTCATTCCTATTTATTTTCTGCTTTGCTACTAACTCTTTGATTAGAATGAACAATCGAAAGATGAGTTTTCCATGCTTTCCGCAAAAGTTTTTCCAGTCGATATTCACCCCCCTCTATCGACGGCACCGGTCCCCACAGGTTCTTCTCCGAGACATAGATTGTGTTCGTGTAGATACTATTAGAGGCACGGACACTTGAACGTGAAAGAGATCTGGCGAACCGAGGACGAGAAAGATAACCGAAGGGCACGCAACAAAAGTATAACCTTTAGTTAAATAGATCCAACATTGTACGAGTTTTTCTTTCGCATGGATCGCTTGAAGGGATCTCGATTTTCCATTACATTTTTAAGTGCTTTTCGTTTAGAGATCCCAATAGCAATAGTCTTAGACTCTGATTTACCAGTAAGTGTGTAGCAGTTGCTAAGAGATTTTGTCGAGTTGATGTTAGATGATCTTCGTTTTGGGTTGTCATCTGACATTACTCTAAATTTGAAGATGAGTTCTTATCAACTAAGGTCACAGGAAGATTTGAGCTTTGAGAGATTAACTTTTGACTTAGATTAAACAATGTGACCTTTATGGTGATGCCAGAAAAGATGGATTTCACAATAGTCAATGTACCATCTGTTGTTTACTTCAGAAAAAAAGATAGACGGATAGATTTTAAAGTCGTCGCGTATCATATTTCCTATGTTTTTTCATTCATCCAAATTTAGATGGAACCAACTTTCCATCGGTTACTCGACTAGATGACGATGGTCGTGGGCTCACCTCCTAGAACACCTCATCACCCTTGCATGTGACGTGGAGGATCTTCCTTGATAGCTCCACCACCACAAACCTCCACCGATCATTGCAGAAGTCGATGGCGGCGACAGTGCAGTTGCATGGCTTTGGCGTGTGAAGGGAAAGAAGAGCCCAGGAATTCCATGGCTGCTAACAAGAAGGATGTGATTCCTCGTCGAGCCATTAATATCAAGGGAAAGAAGAGTCCAGGAATTACATTTTGTTATGGACTATTTCAGAAGTCTACCAACGTGTCATGGCTATTAAAAAAACAATAGGACAGGAAACCATTGAATACTTTGAGCCAACCTAGAGTGAGGAGGAAGAACATGTTGAATACTTTGAGCCAACCTAGAGTGAGGAGGAAGAACATGAAATCTGAAACGCAGATGAATTACAACTCAGTGTAAGTGTACTAAAATTCCAAGCTGATGATATGCAAATTGAGCAATATGAATTTCCCCCAGATCAGTACAGTGACTTAGAGGAGGAGTTTCCAATAGCTGATAATCCTTATATTTTGAATTCTCTATTGCTAGCTGGGCCAATTGGAGAGGCAGAGGCAAGAGATGAGCATGAATTTTTTGTGGGGCAGATTTTTCCATCTAGACAAGAATTCAAGAATGCACTTGTGAAACATGTCATGGTTAAGCATATGAGATATAACACAGTTGACACCCGAAAAAATAGAGTTAAAGCAGTGTGCTTCAACCAACCATGTACATGGAGAGTAGTTGCCCGGGGGAAGTAGAGTTCACTGTTACAAAATATGTAAACGAACACCAATGTCGAACTATTATGGAAAGTGTTGATCATCATGCATGCTCTTCATCATTTGTTGCGCCTTTTGTTGAAGAGCAATTTCTTCATAATGAACAATACAAACTAAGTATGATTATATCAGATATTAAAGCTAGATTTGGAGTGACCATATCATATAGAGAAGCATACATAACTAGGGACAAAGCATTGAAAAAGGTCATCAGAGATTATGACGAGGCATATAAAGATCTTCCATAATATCTGCGTGAGTTAAGAGCTAGAGATCCTGAAACTTACGTGGCACTATGCAGGAATGGTAACAATGAGTTCCAGCGGTGTTTCTGGGGTTTTGGTGCTTGTCGAAGGGTGTTCAGATCTTATTTGCATAAACTTATCGGAATTGATGTCACACATCTAATAGGAAAGTATCCGAGTGTATTGTTGATTGCTACAGCGATTGATGGTAATGACAATGTTCTCCCAGTTGCCTTTGAAATAGCTGAAGTTGAATGTGGGTCTGCATGGGAGTGGTTTTTGGAGCACAAAAAGAGGTTCTTTGCTGTCGATGAACAGTCAATGACCATAGTATTAGATAGACATCATGACATTATATCAGCAGTTAAAAAAGTGTACACAAACGCGCATCATGCTTTTTGTTGCCACCACATGTCTTGTAATATGGTAACTGATACTGGAAGTAGAGCAGCTTTAGGTTTGTTTTGGGCAGCAGCACGAGCAAACACAACACTCCAATATGATCTCATAATGCAGTCAATGTTTGAAAAGCATCCAGATGCTCATAAGTGGCTTCAGAACATTAACCCTAAAAGGTGGGCTAATGCACACTTTACTGGGAGAAGGTACAGAATGCTAACCACTAATTATGTGGAGAGTTTAAATGCTTTGTGCAAGACTACATGTGAACTTACCATAAACAGGTTAATTGATAATACAAGAAGAAAGGTAGCTCAATAGTTCTTTAATCGTAGAGAGGAAGTCTAAAAATGGTATGTTGCTTTGACACCTCATGCTACAAAAGAAATGGATTCAAGGAGATGAAAAGTTAGAGCATATAAGGTTCACCCGTACACTCAATCAAAAATGGAAGTAGAGACATGGGGCACTTCATACATTGTTGATTTGGAAAAAAAATATTGCCAATGTGGGGAGTTTCAAAATTCAGGACTCCCTTGCTCACATGCTATTGTCGTCATCATTCACCGAAACATGGATACACTCTCATATTGTGAGCATTATTTTTATTCACAAAATTGGAATATCATTTACATGGATCGTATTTACCCTTGTCGAAGCAAGGTGTTTTGGCCTAGGGGCGTAAACAACATTATAGTTCTATGTCCCCGTAGCCTTGTGTAGCCCGATAGACGAAAGAAGACACGGATTGAGTCGAGACACAATGGGAAGGTAAAATTCAAATGCAACTGCTACAAACAACTTGGCCATAATCGAATGACTTGTAGAACGCCGCCAACCCCAAGGTCTTGAGTTTCAGGTATAAGTATTGTAGGAATATTCTGATTGAAGTATATATTTTCTAAGCAGAAGAAATGAATGTATAGATTTTGTATATTGTACAGCGGTAGTATGTAAAAAACTAGTTGTTGTTAATGTTGTCACTTGAAGAGGTATTCCAATACTATGATACATTTCACCTTATCTAATTCAATGTAAGCAGAAAGATCAGTCCTAAAGTCCTCTGATTTTAGGCCCACATTGGGCCCGAAATAATTAGATTTCAGGTCCTAAAGTCCTTTGATTTTTGAATATCTCTGATTTCAGGCCCTCTGATTTTTACATTATTGCTGCATTGTTCTATTCCAACTGATACGGTATAAGAACATAATTGATATTCATTAGGACTAAGCTGGACCCACAAATACTATCTCCTAGCTCAACTTAACTAGTGATATCAAGTATTGAGAAATCCAAATATCCTATGTCCATCAGTGGGTTTCCACCGAAACTCACTGATGGACCTAAAAAACTCTTTCTGTGCCAAATTCTGAAAATATGAGTTCATGGTCTGCAAGGAATCCAATTTTGGTATGCATTGTGTGTTGGATCGAGAAAAATGATAGAGGGGGGGGTAAATATCGTTAAAATCTTTTTCGGATTAAGGAAAGAGAAAATGCGCAGCGGAAATAAAACAATCACACAGGAACACAAGATTTTTACTTGGTTCGGAGTCGCGGTCGGCTCCTACTCCAAGGCCCATGGTCCTTGACCGTTTACTTTGGGCAATACTATAATCGCGTAAAGCAGTTTTACAAATTGAGTACAGAATTATTGCAGGAAATGAAACTAGTTACACTTTTTGTTACCGACGTCCGATGTGGATCGTATTTCGGAGCAGAGGGACGTCGTCGGCACTGGAATCTCGAAATCGGAGTGTGCCGGGGCGTATCACTTGAACGAAAAGCTTTGGAGCATTAGAAAATTATGTTTTTGAAGCCTTGGGGTCGAGCCCCTTTTATAGTACTCTATCGGGTGCCTGATGGGTTGGGGGCCCCTGACACGTGCCTTTCGATCCAGGAATCCTTATCCACGGGCTCGGTCAGTGTTTATCCTCTCCACTTGGGGCGCCTGAGCTGATGGGGGCGCCCGTGAGCTCACGGGCGCCTGATCCTCCTTGGTTCAATGGCTTCGCAGCTGGTTTTTGGTTTTTTGCCTTCACCCTTGGGCGCCCGTATCCTTACGGGCGCCTGAGCCCACTCGGGCGCCTAACTCCATCCGGGTGCCTAGGCTCAGTGAAGAACCTTCACTTGCAGACGATCAGTCCTTCGACCCTGCAAATAAGGTTAGTCCCAAAAACATGATAAGTAGTAATTACAGTCGTAGCTGTCTTGGTTCTGACTTCGGCTCTCACAAATGGAACCCTAGGTCGAACCGACGCCTACTGTTCCCTCGACGGGGAACGCATCATCATCTACTCCTCTCAGGAGAGTTTACCTTTTGCCAACCGGCTCCTCCGGTTGGACTTTTGCCCGATCCACCTGACCAGATCTTCGTGCCCAACTTCTGGTCAGGTCTTCGGTGCCCAGCCCCTTGCCAGGACTTCGTGCCCAGTCCTCGACCAGGACTTCTTTGCCCGACTTCCAGTCAGGTCTTCTTGCCCAGTCCTTGACCAGGACTTCATTGCCCAGCCCTTTGCAAGGACTTCTTGCCTAGTGTACCTAGGACTTCTTCCTGCACACTCAGTGAACAAAATTAGAACACAATAACATCTTAACTCTTGAACCCTTTGCCATTATCAAAACCCAGGTTTGACTTAGGTGCTGCCTGCACCAACATTGTGTACTTAGGTAGTCTCCAGATGGAACCTTCTTGTTTCAAGTTTAAACAAATGTAAGCTTGTTTTGATCATAACTGAGTATTTCAATAAAATGAGAAGATTTTGTCACAACTTGTACAATGATATAAAAGATTACCCTATAAATATTTAATTTAATAAATCATGATTAAATATTATAAAAGTTATTTTAAAATGGAAAAAAATTTGAGTCCACATTGGGCTTGAAATCAGATTATTTCAGGCCCAACGTGGGCCTGAAATCCTCTTACTTCAGGCCCAATGTGGGCATGAAATCAAATTATTTCAGGCCCAACGTAGGACTGAATAGCTCTGATTCCAGACCCTCTGATAACCCATTGATCTCTGCAAACCAAAATAGGAATATTCTTTTCCAAATTATGAATAAATATGTATAATATAAACATATAGAAATAAAAATTAGTGGTTATTGATGTTATATCTAAGAAAAAAAATAAAAGATATTATAATAAAATTATAAACGTGGGAAAAACTAATATAGATAATAAGATATGAAGATAGCTAATAAATAATTATGATAGATAATAAAATATAAAGATGAGGAAAATTAAAGGGATAAGGATGATTTATTAAAATAGGCTCTGATTCTGCATTGTTCTGTGCCATGTGATACGGTATGAGAACATAATTGATATTCATTAGGACTAAATTTGAACACCACAAATATCATCTCCTAGCTCAACTCTAACTAGTGATATCGAGTTTTGAGAAATCCAAATATCCTAGGTCCATCAGTGGGTTTCCACCGAAATCCACTGATGGACATACAAAACTCCTTCTATACCAAATTCTGAAAATATGAGTTCATGGTCTGCAAGGAATCCAATTTTGGTATGCATTGTGTATTTAGGTAGTCTCCAAATGGAACCTTCTTGTTTAAAGTTTAAACAAATGTAAGTCTGTTTTGATCAAACTTGAGTATTTCAATAAGCTCTGATTGGATTTTATCTCAACTTATAGAATTATATTAAAGATTGCCCTATAAAAATTTAATTTAATAAATCATGATAAAATATTATAAAAAAATTAAAATGGAAAAAAAATTGAGTCCACGTTGGGCCTGAAGTCATCTGATTTCAGGCCCAGCTTGGGCCTGAAATCAGATTATTTCAGACCCTTTGATAACTAAAAGCAAGGTTCCATATTACTGATTGTATAGACAACAATTACATATTACTGATTCCATATTACTGATTTCAATAATACAAACATTGTGAAATAAAAAATAGTGGCTATGGATGTTATAGCTAAGAAAAACTAATAAAAGATATTACAATAAAATTATAAATTTGGAAAAAAACTAATATAGATAATAAGATATGAAGAAAGATAATAAATAGTTAAGATAGTTCAAATAAAATATAAAGATGATCAAAATTAAAGAGATAGGGATGATTTACTAAAATAAGCTTTGATTCTGCATTGTTGTGTGCCAACTGATACGGTATGAGAACATAATTGATATTCATTAGGACTAAATTTGGACACCAAAAATATCATCTCCTAGCTCAACTCTAACTAGTGATATCGAGTTTTGAGATATCCAAATATCCTAGGTCCATCAGTGGATTTCCTCCGAAACCCACTGATGGACCTACAAAACTCCTTCTGTGCCAAATTCTGAAAATATGAGTTCATGGTCTGCAAGGAGTCCAATTTTGGTATGCATTGTGTATTTTGGTAGTCTTCGGATGGAACCTTCTTGTTTTTAGTTTAAACAAATGTAAGCCTGTTTTGATCATAATTGAGTATTTCAATAAAATGAGAGGGTTTTGTCACAACTTGTACAATGATATAAAAGATTACCCTATAAATAATTAATTTAATAAATCATGATTAAATATTATAAAAATTATTTTTAAAATGGAAAAAAATTTGAGTCCACGTTGGCCTGAAGTCATTTGTTTTCAGGCCCAACGTAGGCCTGAAATGAGATGGCTTCAGGCCCAACGTGGGCTTGAAATCAGATTATTTCAGGCCCAACGTGGACCTGAAATCCTCTTACTTCAGGCCCAATGTGGGCATGAAATCAAATTATTTCAGACCCAACGTAGGGCTGAATAGCTCTGATTTCAAGCTCTCTGATAACCCACTGATCTCTGCAAACCAAAATAGGAATATTCTTTTCCAAATTATGAATAAATATGTATAATATAAACATATAGAAATAAAAATTAGTGGTTATGGATGTTATATCTAAGAAAAAAAAAATAAAAGATATTATAATAAAATTATAAATGTGGGGAAAATACTAATATAGATAATAAGATATTAAGATAGCTAATAAATAATTAAGATAGATAATAAAATAAAAAGATGAGAAAAATTAAAGGGATAAGGATGATTTATTAAAATAAGCTCTGATTCTGCATTGTTCTGTGCCATGTGATACGGTATGAGAACATAATTGATATTCATTAGGACTAAGTTTGGACACCATAAATATCATCTCCTAGCTCAACTCTAACTAGTGATATCAAGTTTTGAGAAATCCAAATATCCTAGATCCATCAGTGGGTTTTCACTGAAATCCACTGATGGACATACAAAACTCCTTCTGTGCCAAATTTTGAAAATATGAGTTCATGGTCCACAAGGAATCCAATTTTGGTATGCATTATGTATTTAGGTAGTCTCCAGATGGAACCTTCTTGTTTAAAGTTTAAACAAATGTAAGCCTGTTTTGATCATACCTGAGTATTTCAATAAGCTCTGATTGGATTTTGTCACAACTTGTAGAATTATACAAAAGATTGCCCTATAAAAATTTAATTTAGTAAATCATGATAAAATATTATAAAAAAAATTTAAATGATAAAATTTTGAGTCCACGTTGGGCCTGAAGTCATCTGATTTCAGACCCTTTGATAACCAAAAGCAAGGTTCCATATTACTGATTGTATAGACAACAATCACAGATTACTGATTCAATATTACTGATTTCTATAATACAAACCTAGAGAAATAAAAAATAGTGGTTATGGATGTTATAGCTAAGAAAAACTAATAAAAGATATTACAATAAAATTATTAATATGGAAAAAATCTAATATAGATAATAAGATATGAAGATAGATAATAAATAATTAAGATAGTTTAAATAAAATATAAAGATGAGCAAAATTAAAGAGATAGGGATAATTTACTAAAATAAGCTCTGATTCTGCATTGTTGTTCCATTATTCTATGCCAACTGATACGGTATGAGAACATAATTGATATTCATTAGGACTAAGTTTGGACACCAAAAATATTATCTCCTAGCTCAACTCTAACTAGTGATATCGAGTTTTGAGAAATCAAATATCCTAAGTCCATCAATGGATTTCCACCGAAACCCACTGATGGACCTACAAAACTCCTTCTGTGCCAAAATTGAAAATATGAGTTCATGGTCTACAAGGAATCCAATTTTGGTATGCATTGTGTATTTAGATAGTCTCCAGATGGAACCTTCTTATTTCAAGTTTAAACAAATGTAAGTCAGTTTGATCATACTTGAGTATTTCAATAAAATGAGAGCATTTTGTCACAACTTGTAGGATTATATAAATGATTACCCTATAAATAATTAATTTAATAAATCATGATTAAATATTATAAAAAAATTAAAATGGAAAAAAAAAATTAAGTCTACGATGTTCATCTGATTTCAGACCCAACTTAGGCCTGAATATCTCTGATTACAGGCCCACGGTGGGCCTGAAATCAGATTATTTCAGGCCCTCTGATAACCAAAAGCAAGGTTTCATATTACTGATTCTATAGACAACAATTACATATTATAGATTATAGATTACACAACAACATGGATCGAAAGCAATGTTCCATTGATTTCAAATGAATTGTATACAAAATAATTACTGATTACATACATTATAACTACAAATATACAATGTTTGTCATAACAATTACAAATGCATTGTATCAACGAAACATAATTACAGATTACCCTTCCAGAACTTGTCAGTCATAATTTTATATCCAACCTTAAATCGATAAGGTTTCATTTGGATTTGGGTAAAGTCTGTAGATCTCTGAAACACTAGACTTTCAGCATAGCGCATGAGAAAAAAAGCATAATCCACCCTAAAAAAACCAATATTTAAATTGTGGTTAGCATAGAATATTAATCCAACCATGAAAGATTATGTTTTTTTGAACCAAAATAAACATAATCTTACGATCTGCATTAGGTGGGTCTTGTACTTCAATTTTAGTAAAGTCTTTCCCCGATATGGAAGACAATCCTTTATTCCATCTCGTGTAATATGACCAGTTCATATTTTTGAAAAATGCTACCTACACACAAATGGCATTAGTAAAAAAATATATTTTATTAAAACTACTTGTAATGTTTTATATATAAAATATAAAACTTACAGTTTTCTTAAATTTGGCAGTGTAGCCTTCTGTGGCACCGAGAGAATTATAATGAAGGATATTATCTTCCTCGAGGTCAATCACCAATAGATGCTAATGATCAACTGCATTATTTATAGGACAGATGATATATCTAATTGGCTTGTCTGTATCAGTAGTAACAGTTTGTTCAAATGCTTCAGCGTGCATCACATCAAACAGTTCCTATGTTTATTAAAATGAACCTGTTAGTGGACTAAATCCTAGAAAAAAGCAACAAAACAAGGTGCTCATTTACTTACATCTAACCCCACCCCAGAGAATATGGAGGGGTGGAATGGTGAGTTAGAGGTTTTTGCTTCATTTACTAAAATTGTCCAATAAGTATTTATGCAATCCTCAGTGGTGTAGTAATTCCAATCAAATATAGTCAAAAATGATTGCATATGTAATGAGAAGGTCACATTGGACCATACTTAATAATAAGGGATTGATTAAATTTTATTATTGGACAATAATCATCATTCATTATTACCGAAAACCTACATAAACTTTAATAATGTGTTTGCAATCTCTGCATATTCTTCTTAATGCCCTGGCATTCTTCAAATTTTGGTTTGGACTTAATTTCTTTCCTTTTAGCTGCTTGTTGACAATTGTTGTTTGCGTTGTGGGATTGGGGCAAGAGGCTCTTCATCTTCATCCTCATCCTCATCCTCCTCCTCATCCTCATCCTCATTATCTCTTTGCCTTTGCCTTTGCCCTCGTACGCTTGTTTTCTCTCAGTTCTCTTTCTTTTTTTTTTATAACGACCCGACCCATCGACCCGACCCCTCGGCTCCTTGAATTTTTGGTGGCCCAACAATAGCCCCTTTGGTCATCACCGTCGGCCGTCATTGTCTTCCCACCCCTTTATTTTTGCCTTCCCCATTATTATGCAATTGAATCCGATAGCAACTGAGGCGGAACTCACTTTATTGTTGTATTTACATGGTTTGTTATAGATAATAGTAAGTTTATATAAGCTTTAATAATGTTTCTTCAATCTCCTTTTTCTCTGCAATAGTTGTTATGTGTATATATATCATAGATGTAGTGATATTCTTCATTGATGGATCATTGGTTATTTCGTTAGTAACCTAAACTTGTATCCTATGATATAGGATTCAGACCTATACCTAGCCTTGGTGGGTGTTGTATGTATTTGGGTCATGCACCTGGCATAAGCCCATTTTGATTTTCAAGACCTTTGATTCTTTCTTTTAGCTGCTTGTTGATCGGATATTGTTGTTTGAGTTGTGGTTGCAGATATTGTTGTTTGCGTTGTGGTTTCTGACATTGATGGGGCAGGAGGCTCTTCATCTTCATCTTCATCCTCATCCTCATCCTCCTCCTCATCCTCATCCTCATCTTGAACAATCTCTTTGCCTTTACCTTTGCCCTCGTACACTTGTTTTCTCTCAGTTCTCTTTCTTTTTTTTTGGTAGTGGCTCAGCGTCATATGAGCCTTTGCTTTCCAATTATTTTTCAAGCCTCCGGATTCTCTTGTCAGCAGTCTCTATGATTTTATTTTGTACAGATAATAATTTTGTGCAAATAACATCTTTCTTTTTAAGCTGGGAATCCTTCTCAGCAATTATTATATCCTTCTGAGCAATTATTACATCCTTCTCACTTATGGCGGTTGCCATCTCATTTTTAACATCCTCTAAACATTTAAGAGCAATAGATAATTGTTGCTGTAATGTATCAATTTGTTCTTGCTTTTCCATACACTGATTGTAGCCTTCAATATTTAAGACCTGTAGGCTTCCTTCTGCTTCTTGCTGTAATACCTCAAACTGTACCTCAAGTGCTTGAGTTGGAGGAGAGTAGTGAGGTACCAAATCCAGCTCTGACTCTGCCGGAATTAAATCAACAATAATTTTATGTGGGCCCAGATGGTCTATCTTCTTTTTGACAGTGTCAACATAAGACTTAGGCTAACTCCACCAAAGAATTCCTAGCAATCTATCATGATGTTCTGAAGTAGCAATACTAATATGTTCACTCACCCATACATGAAAAATGATTATATTGAGTAAATAATATCCATCAAAAAATATATAACCAGCTATATGTACTCTAACTTACAGCCAAAATATTTAGAAATCCCTTGAGCATGGGAGCCTTGGCCGTTTGGGTTGAATCATGTACATGTGGTCTTTGCCTCAACGTAACCTTCATTCTAATGGCTTCCAATTAAGGAGCCATGAAATTATACACGGTATTATACCAATTATAGGTAGCTAGGTTGTCAAAATCATCTACGCAGTCAATCAGTGAAGGCACAGGAATGGTAACTATGCTGCTAGTACCACAAAATAGAACAGTAGCAAAAAAAATACAGTAGATACAACTGACAGTAGAGCTTGTCATTGGATCTTGACTTCATTATGAGTTTCTCCAAATGCTTGGCAAAACAACCTGACTCTTCGAAATACTGCTTGTACAGTGGGCTGGAGGCCTCATTTGAATCAAGTTGGACTATCTCTCCAGTGTCGGGTAGCCCTAGAACCAGTGAAATATCAACCTTTGTGAATTTGAGTTTTTTCCCATGGAACATAAAGCTATGTTCTTCTTAATCCCAATTATCGAACATATTCTGGACCTGGGGTCTTATACAAGAACTATTTGGGAGGTCGAGGACCCAAGAAAAGGGTGTATCTCGAATCAACTGTTCTTGTGCTGCTGTGCGTTTAACAGAATCAATAAAATTTCTAAAATGGCAAAGACTACTTTTCCAGTTCATTCTTTTACTTCGTTCTCTGTAGACAAAGATTGTATAATCAGAAAGCATTTTGCTTTTTTCTTGTGTCAACTGTCTTTTTTTACTTCGACCAGCAGCACCTTGCTGTTTAGTCGATTTTTTGGAGCACCTTGCTTTGATGACGATTTTGTTGGAGCCATCCCGAACTTAGCAACCATAAAACAGCAATGAGACACAAACAAAATTAACACTTAGATTTCGTAAATAAAGGGTCTGCTCAGATTCAGTCAGTCACTATAGACTATCACTAACCCTAGGTGAACAACCATTAGTGAAATAAAAAACTAAATATTATAGTATGTACATTCCCACTGGTCCGATGACGAGGATGTTAACCACACGACTCTAATGGAGGAAAACACGCTACCTTCAATTGCAAAGAAAACAGGATGAAGAAGACGATTGCTAACCACAAGGCTCCGAAGGACGCTTCACACCTCGCTCAATGCTGGGCCTGATATCCCCAAATTTCAGGCCCTACGTGGTTCTTATTTCTTATATATATTAATTTTTATTATTTGAACATTATTTATTTATTAAGTATTTCTAATGTATACTATATATTATTTGGGATTTATCATAATTTTCTTATCTTTATAAAATGTATAAAAATATTTACTCTATAAAAATATTTTTACTCTGATTTTATTTTAATTTTATTGATTATGTATTTATCTATAAAAATTATTTTATATCTATAAACTGTATGTATTTATTCATATTTTATATTTCTTTCTTTATATTTTAGTTTGTTTTATATCTTAATTTAAATTATAGGTTTCTGTGGTGTTAAAACTTATATATTTTATTAATTTGTTTATATCTCTATTTTTAAATTTTTTGTAAAGGGCCCGAAATCTATTGACTTTAGGCCAAATGGGAACTTCAGGCCGACGTAGGCCCTGAAATCATCTGATTTCAGGCCCACCCTAGGCCTGAAATCCTCTTATTTCAGGCCCAACGTGGGCATGAAATCACAGATATTCTGGCCCAAGTTGGGCCTGAAATCATATGACTTCAGGCCCAATGTGGCCTCAAATTTTTTTCCATTTTAAAATTATTTATTAGAATATTTAATCATGATTTAATAAATTAATTATTTATAGAGTAATCTTTTATATAATTCTATAAGTTATGACAAAATGCTCTCATTTTATTGAAATACTCAAGTATGATCAAAACAGGCTTACATTTGTTTAAACTTGAAACAAGAAGGTTCCATCTGGAGACTAACTAAATACACAATGCATACCAAAATTGGATTCCTTGTAGACCATGAACTCATATTTTCAGAATTTGGCATAGAAGGAGTTTTGTAGGTCCATCAGTGGGTTTCTACCGAAACCCACTGATGGACCTAAGATATTTGGATTTCTCAAAACTCAATATCACTAGTTAGAGTTGAGCTAGGAGATGGTATTTTTGGTGTCCAAACTTAGTCCTAATGAATATCAATTATGTTCTCATACCGTATCAGTTGGCACAGAACAAAGCAACAATAATGCAGAATCAGAGCTTATTTTAGTAAATCATTCCTATCTCTTTAATTTTGCTCATCTTTATATTTTATTTGAACTATCTTAATTATTTATTATCTATCTTCATATCTTATTATCTATATTAGTTTTATTTCCACATTTATAATTTTATTGTAATATCTTTTATTAGTTTTTCTTAGCTATAACATCCATAACCACTATTTTTTTATTTCTCTATGTTTATATTATAGAAATCAGTAATATGGAATCAGTAATCTGTAAATGTTGTCTATACAATAAGTAATATGGAACCTTGCTTTTGGTTATCAAAGGGCCTGAAATAATTTGATTTCAGGCCCACGCTGGGCCTAAAACCATCTTATTTCAGGCTCACGCTGGGCCAGAAACCATCTTATTTCTGGCCCACGCTGGGCCTAAAACCATCTTATTTCAGGCCCACATTGGGCCTGAAATAATCTGATTTCAAGCTCATGTTGAGCCTGAAATTAGATGACTTCTGGCCCAACGTGGAATCAAAATTTTTTCATTTTAAAAATAATTTTTATAATATTTTATCATGATTTATTAAATTAAATTTTTATAGGGCAATCTTTTATATAATTCTACAAGTTGTGACAAAATTCTCTCATTTTAATGAAATACTCAGGTATGATCAAAACAGACTTACATTTGTTTAAACATGAAACAAGAAGGTTCCATCTGGAGACTACCTAAATACACAATGCATATCAAAATTGGATTCCTTGCAGACCATTAACTCATATTTTCAGAATTTGGCACAGAAAGAGTTTTGTAGGTCCATCAGTGGGTTTCGGTGGAAACCCACTGATGGACCTAGGATATTTCGATTTCTTAAAACTCGATATCACTAGTTAGAGTTGAGCTAGGAGATGGTATTTTTGGTGTCCAAACTTAGTCCTAATGAATATCAATTTTATTCTCATACAATATCAGTTGGCACAGAACAATGCAGCAACTGGAGTTTAATAAACAGCACACAATTATTTTTCTTACTATACAATTATCTAGATATGACAAAACTATACACAATTTAATTTGTTTACAACACCATAGAATGTTTTTTACAACAATACAATGGATAATTAATCCAATGTTTTACAACACATGTCCCTTAGAATTAAAAGTGTTACATCAAATCTCATTTTTCTCATGTCTCTTTGTTTGAAGTTCATCTTCTTATTGTATAGGAGACATCGAACGTATTTCATCAAAAAACAAAAGGCACAGTCCACACTATAAAATAACATCAGCATTTTTAATTTCCATATATTTTATAAATTATTTTTCAATTGAAACTTATCCTCATTTACTTACCTGGCTTCTTGTTGGGGATAATTTGCTCAGACAGAGCCCCATTGGTCCAAGGGATGATAAATTTCTAGATATGAATGAATAGACCTCAATTGCTCGTGAGTGTATTGTTTTAATTCTTTTACCTATAAGTAAGATTATGAATTTAAATTCAATATCAATGAGATTT
>JAGFNQ010010529.1:0-37125 GCA_024364735.1 Boesenbergia rotunda | reverse complement strand
TAGTAGCTAAATGCTGAAAAATAACTATTTGACCTGTTACGACCGTGGAGGCGCTGGCAGCTTCTTCCTTCGTGAGGGAAAAGACTCTGGCATTGGTTGGAACTGGTGCTGCTTCCAATCCTCCCTGACTGATCTGAGGTCCCTCCAGCATAGTAGGCATGTAATGTAACTGGGGCTTGCCTCCATACTGTACAGACTGCTGAGGAAGTACTTTGAACTTGTTTGGGCATTCTTTGGATCTGTGTCCCTCTTGTCCACATGAATAGCATCCAGTTACACCCAAAAGGCATGTTCCTGGATGGTTCCTCCCACACTTAGGACAAGGTGGATACCTAGCTTGCTTATTCTCTGGTTTTCCTTTCTGGCTGCCAGGCCACTGCTTCCTTTTGTGGTTCTTGTTCTTCCAGTTCTGGCTATTTGGCTGAGGCTTCTGGCCTCCTATTGTCTTGTTCTCAATCAGGACTGGCTTCTGCTGTGCTTGCTGTGCCTTGATGCTATTCAGGTAGTGCTCTGAGATTAGAGCACTACTGACCAACTCCTCGCTGGTCTGGGGTCGGTGCATCCCGCTGTTCACGTTGAGTGCTATCTCGGGTTCAGCATGCGGAGCATCAGTCTGACTCGCTCCTTCTCTGTGCTGACTAGCTCTGGGCAGAGGCGAGCTAGTCTGTTGAACTTTGCGACTGCTTCTCCCACTGGTAGGCTACCCTGTCTGAACTCCATGAAGTCCTCGAAGTGCTTGTTGGTAACCTTCATGTGGAAAATTCCTCATAGAACTCGTGCTCAAAATTTGCCCAGCTCATCTGGTTGACTATCTTCTTACTCTTGACTCGCTCCCACCACATACGAGCATCTCCAGTTAGGCAGAAGGAGGCACATTTGACCTTCTCAACCTCTGGCCAGTCAAGAAGCTCCATGTGCTCTCTAAAGTCTTGAACCAAGCCTGGGCATCCCAGGGCTCAGTCGTGCCTGAGAAGCTTTCAGGTTTCAGTCTCTGCCACTGGACGAGGTATGCTTCTGGTCTTCGGTTCACGGCAGGGGTCTCCTGTGGGACGGGTGGAACTTCGGCCACTACTGGAGTTCCCACTCCTGCTGTGGGTGGTGTAGGGGGCGCTGGGTGCTGATTTGCCATCAGTGTGGCGATGATCTTCTGTTGTTCTGTCATCTGAGCTTGCATTTGAGCAATGACTGCCATCAGGTTTGGCTGTTCTGTGCCAGGCTCATTGTTATCTTGAACTGGAGTGCTGTTCCTTGCATTAGGAGCTCGGCCTCTTCTTGCCATCTAATAATGCATAAGGGAACAAGAAATCACTACTACATCTCTAGGTACAAACTTATCTTCTTACTTAGTATCCTAATGTCCATTCTAGGGATTAAACATGATTCCGTGATACTAAGGGATTAAACATGCTTCCTTGTTCTATGCACATGTGAGTAAGTACTTAAGCATTTCTCTATACTGCAGTTAAATAAAGGAGCAATAGAAAAAAAACTGAAACTTAAAGCTTTCTTACTTGAAGACGGCAAGGTTGATGCTGATGTGTGTGTGATGCTGGAGAATGGGAACTGCTCTGATACCACCTGTAGCGACCCGCCTTCTCCTGCCTTAGACGGATCGTTACTTCTGTCTACTTCTCGACTCTAGTGCACGACTAAAGAATGCGGAAATCTTTTTTTTTCTTCTCAATTTAAATCTATCTATGATATACTAACTCTAATAGTCATGCATGATACCATGTCACACTTTACTCCTCAAAAACTCCTAAGATGAAACTTATTGAAACTTGCCTCGCCCAACTCCACTTTCGGGTATCAGTCGACTGATACTGTATCAGTCGACTGATAGGCCTGAAAACAGGATTTTCAGATTTCGACACTTGCTTCAAAACTCCACCAAACCTATACTTTCGAGCCAAATAGAATCATGACACCATTTCTATACTCTAGGCCAGTTTTCCAATCAATTTAGCCAATCAAAATGAATCCATAAACTTGTAATTAGGACTTTTACGGAAGAAAATAAGTTATTCAAGGTTATATGAACTTTAACAATAGAGTGTGTACCAATCTTGACTCCTATGCATTCATAACACCAAATACATGTTCTATAACCTTGCTAAAGCATTATGAAATGTGAATGCAACTCTTCTAAACATATTTAAGCAATAAAACTTGATTCAAAGAGAAATTAATACTATCTTGGCACATGCATCTATATTTCTAACAAAGTATCAATATTTCCAACTACTCACACTTCTACTCATCCAATGCCATCATAAGGATATATATGCTAAATGAAATGACATGGAATCTTCACCCTAAGAAATTGAGTATGTAAAACTGTCCAAAACTCAAATGTTCGCTAAACTTTATAAAGCAAGAACTTGAAATTCAAATGATCTATAACATTGTGAATTAATAGCTAAATTGTCTTGCGCCAAAGATCTCTCCATAATCAGCCACCACACACACTCTACTCAGCACCGCCTCATCGTCTTCCTTCAGAATTGCTTGCCTTTACCTTTATCTGCAATAAGAGGAAATGCAACTAGTAAGCAAAAAGCTTAGTAAGTACTATCTAGCTCACAAAAACTCGAAATATGCAAACATGCTTCTAGATCAAACTGAACATCATATGAGATACTAATATGCTTGAAAGAAAACTAAGGACATGTATAGCTCAAAACATGCATACTCAAGCAATAATAAATCTCAATTTACTTTTCTTGGCTCAACTTGAAACTTTAGCTCTTCTTTAACTTTTTGAAAACTCTTTAAATTTTCGAAACTTTGCTAAAGCATATACTTGAAAATAATAATCACTTGGATCCACTGAAGACGTAAGTACCATCTGATATGCGCGTTCCCTAAAAGGTTGGGGTAGCGAGCCACCAATCCTAATAGAGCAGACCTTGGTCTACCAGGGCCAAGACCTTGGAATTGGACACCTGGATTTCTTTAACGACGCCCTTGGACGCCGGGTACTGGCCTTAGAAAATAAAATAGTTTTTCTTTCTTTTCTTTCTTATCTGTAAATGCCTTGGCATTTCTCGAGCACCTTGCGTGCTAAAATCCCTAAGTCTTGACTTTTGGGGATTTCTTAAGGCCTTGGCCTTTTCTTTTCTTATCTTTATCTTCTCTTTTCTTTTCTCATAACTTTTCTTAGCCCTAATCTCATATAGGGTGCTTAATCAACTTATACAAACATATAATGAACTAATATCACATGCCAAAAATCATAAACTAAAGAAACTATCTCTTTTAAAACTTTTAAAGGAAATTCTCGCGGAAAAACCGCCTCTTACTGCAGGTGAGCAGTACTTACATTGATATCTTGGACTTACAACCAAGATTGACGTCTAGAGCTCGGGAGAAACTTGAGATCTCGGAGAATTCTTCGCGCCTACGCGTTCCTCTCGTCGCGGGGATCCCGAATATAGGAATATCTCTTGGAGGAAAGCCTTGGCCGGCCCTCTAGGGCTTGGTGTGGCGTGCGCACAAGAGAGGAGAGGGAGAGGGGTCGGCGCAACCTTGGGAGAGGGAGAGGGTTTGAGAGAAAATAAAACTTCTCTCTTTAATAACCTATTTATACCTATGGGGCGGATCGACCTAACTACCCCTTAAATATCCTTCTCTCCATCCCTTGTTGTGCTTGATACCCTAGCCCGGCTGGTTTGCGCTCGCGCCCGTCTCGTGGTGGTCGCGGGTTCGAACTCCGGCTGCCCTTTTAAACGTTTTTCCCCTTTTTTTTCTTTCTCTTTTTTTTTAATACCAAACGGACTCGGAAAATTCCATAAAAATACTCTAAAAATTCCTAAAAATATCTAGAACATTTCTAAACCATTTCTAAATAATTCTAAGGACTTTAAGAACTAAAAATGGAAATTTTGGGGCGTTACATATGGTGCTTCCTGCACCAACAATCTCCCCCTTTTTGATTTATGGCAACATAATTCAAAGTTAAGTATAAACATATAAAAGTTAAGAAATGATGGAGTATGAACAGTATAAGTGTAGATTAAAAAAAAATTATACTCCCCCTAAATCCCTGAATACTTGTGTTATAACCCTTAACTTTGACCTTTAACCCTTAACTTTGACCTTTCCTCCCCCTTTGACATATATCAAAAAACATACATGGGCGAACAAGGTATCTAATAAATTTAAGTAAGAGAGTTTAAAAAACATAGTTTTCAAGAAAAAACTTTAAGTAATGAGAAATTTCCTTGGAACATATTTTGTGCATTAAAACTCATTTTTACTTGGAAAAATCTTTAAATAGACAAGTTTTTGCTGAAACATAGAATTTTTGCTTAGAAACATTTGTTTACTAAGAATGATTTTGCTTAGAAAAAATTTCAAAATAAATGTACTTAGTGCTTTTAGAGGTTTTGAAAGTACTTTGAAGATACTTAGACCAATTTTAAAGCACTTAAAAATACTTAGTAAAAACAATATAATATTTAAAATTTTCTCTCTCCTGACTATATATCAATAAGGAACTTTTTGAAAGAAGATTTAAAAAAGATTTATGTATCAGAGCCTTTGAAAACATAAAAATACTTAGCATAATTCTTGAAAGTATAGCACAAAACTATAACTGCATCAACAAAACTCCACTTAAAAAATATTTTATATTTGTAGGCAAGTCTTTTAGAAACTTCATGCACTTAGAACACTATTGCCTTTACAAGTATTAGTACTTTCCAAAACATTATACTTTGAAAAATAGAAGTACTTTTTGAAGATTATGAGTACTTTTAAACATAATATTTTGAGAAAAATTTAATGTTATTTTGAAAACATAATAATTTGCTTGACTAGATTTCTTTTCCAGTCTGATACAATCCTAGGAACCCTTGTTAACTACAAGGACATTTTCCTAAGTGTCCTGAAAATTCTCAAGATTCAAGCAAATATTACTTTTAAAGGTATTTCAAAAATGATTTACTAAACCATATTTTTAAAGGCAAATTACTTGTATTTTCAAAAGAATTTTGAAAACTTAATGTATTAAAACATATTATTTTGAAATGTTCAATAATTCATTTAATTTAACCTCCCCCTAAATTTGATATAGACCTCGGAAGCTTGTTGACCACAAGTATTCTTCCTCTAAGTCTTTAGGGTTTAGTTCAGATCAAAGGAATTTATCTAACAATTTCAAAACAAATAATTACCAAAAAAAATTTCAGAAATTCTTCTTTTGACTCAAACTCCCCCTAAATTTGACACATCCTAGGAGTCCTTATAGATCATGAAGTGGACCTTCCTCTGTGTCTTTAGGGTTTATTAAAATTAAAAGAATAATCTTGAATAATCTTCTAGATATGATAACTTTTAAGGAGATAAATTTTTAAAACCACAACTTGAAATGAAGACAATTTTTAAAGCATAAGCCCAAAAAATATTTGAAATGATATGGTTTTTCAAAGTAATATACCAAGGTTTTTGAGCCAATTTTTGAAAACCTTATTTTGAGATGATAATAAGTTTTAGAGCATAAGGTTTTTGAAAAATTTGAATTTTTTGAAAAAGTATTAAAAAAAATAACTCCCCCTGTATCTGACACAGTCTGTGTTTTATCTAAGTTCCTTAAGGGACTTCAGTATTGACCAGGTTTGACTATGAGGACTAGGGTTGACTATTTTGACCAAGTTAATGACTAAATCAGACCAAGCCCTAGATTCTCTTTAAAGTAAGTCTATTGTGATATTTAACATGAAATTCAATATTTTGAAAAAAAACCTGTTAGAGTTGAAAAAGTAGGGTACAGTAAACAGAGTTAAAAAAAATGGAGATAATTTTGAATACCTTTTGAAAACATTTTTTTTTATTTGAAAGGATAGTGATTCATGCTTTTAGGTCCTAGATGTCTCACCCAGTTCTACGTGGTCAAACATGTTAACCTTATGGGTTGTGTGAGACAAATATTTTAATAAATGATTGACAATAATTAAATTGAATTTTGAGTATAATTAATTGAGAATAATTAAGTTGAATTTGAGAATAATTAAGAGTAATTAAGTTGAATTTTGAGAATGATTAGTTGAGAATAATTAAGTTGAATTTTATTTTGAATTATTTTGAATTTGATTGAATTTAAATTGATTTAATTGAATTTAATTGATTTAATTAAGATTTAATTGAATTTAATTTAATTAATTAAGATTTAATTGATTTAATTGAATTTAATTGATTGAAGTTAATTGATTTAGTTGGTTGGGTTGGACTCAACTTTTAGGTCCTAAGCATCTCACCCATTTCTAAGTGACAAAACAGGATATCCTTAACTGTTTTGTGAGATGCATATTTTAATAAAAAGATTTATTTTGAAAAGGTCATGATTAATTTTGAAAAGTTAAATTAATTTTTAAACCCAATTTATTTTGAAAGGAGATATTTGAATCTAAAATTAACTGAAAATTTGTGTTAGATTCGAATTTAACAAAGAGTAAATTGAATTTGAATTTCAAAAATTGGCTTCCAAGTCTTGGCGAGGCACAAGGCCTTCTTTGGCCGTAGCCTTATGGGATCATCCACCCTTTCCTTGACAAAGCCTTTTAATGAAATTTCATTTTCAAAAATTCTTTGAAAAATTTCTGGTCTAACTAGTTTGGGTCTTGGATCGGTAGCTTCGGCTAGTTCCGCCAAATTGGCTTCCCTAACGTACTATCATCTCACCTCCACCCAATACTATGTTGTCAAGTTTCAGTTAAGTTTGTTTAGTCCTTAAACTAGCCTAAGTCTAAGCATGGTAAATTGCAGAAATTAAATAAACAAGCAGACAATTATATTGTAATCAAGAATAAAAATAATCTAAGTTACATCATAATCGAAATAAAACTCTGGGTTTTTAAAATTGGCATGGTGAATTAAGTTTTCTAACGTGTTGACCTTAACTAATTTATACGAATTAATCATGTCATTCAAGGTAAATATTGGATTTTTAAATACTGTAAATTTATCTTTTGATTCCCGATTGGGAATCTCCCCCTTGTTTCTTGCCGTCTCGGATCTAGACTCATCTTCTGATTCCATGTCTGAGTCGGACTCGGGTACTGGTTGAAGTTCCTTCTTTGGTGGTTCTTTTGGAGATTTCCCTACAATAGAAATTACACCTTCCTCGACCATTACAGTATCTGTTTGATTATTTAATTCTAATTTTGAAAGGAATTTGAAATCGGTTACCATCTCCGTCAATTCGTCGTCTGATTCTGGTTTGATTTCGACTTTGGATTCGGGTTCAGACTCTGACTCGGCTGTTTGTGCTTGGACCGAGAGTGCAAGACAACTTACCTGATCTTCTTCTTCTTCTAAGATTTCTTGATGAAGGTTAATCAATTTTTCCCAAATTTCTCTCGCACATTTGAATGGACCTACTAGTTCGAGTTGCTCCTTGGTTAGGCCACATTGTAGGATTGCAGTCGCCTTTGCATTTGTCTCGATCTTCCTCAGAGTTGGTTCGTCCAATTTATCGCAGGCGAACGATATTCCATCTTCTGTAGGTACTGTAAGCCCCGTTTGGATTATCATCCATAGCTCTAGATGGGCCTTTAGGTGGGATTCCATTATCCCCTTCCAGGTTCTGAAGTTCTCGCCAGAGAATAGAGGCGGACAAACACTGTTCCATTCTTGATTGGCCATTAAGGATAATTCTTGCACACAAAGGGAAAAAATAGAAATGTACCAAGACTTGGTCTTGGATTAGTAGTGCGGGAGAGAGGGAAAAAAATAACCTAACAATAAATATTGCACGATTTTCAAGATAGAATAATAATAAAATAATAAAAATAGTTTTTGACAAATTTTTAAAAATATTAATTTTGTCAATTCAGATTAATGATGAAAATTTAAAAATTTAATGTTAAAAAAAATTTGCTCGAATTAAGATAGCACGAATTTCGAGGAAAATATTAAAATAATAATAAAAAAATTTTATGATAAATTTTTAAAAATTGTTCGTTTTATCAATTTTGACTTATAGTAAAAAAATGAGAATTCAAAATTGAAAAAGACGACCTCGATTAAAGATATTATTTATTTGAAATAACGATCGAGTGGTGTTGCACCACCTCGATTAAAGAAAAAGAAAAGAAATAAAATTAAAAAAAATTCGTAAATCCAAAAAAACTTTCAAACTGGTGGTTGCACCAAGTTTGAACTACCCCGCTCTGATACCACTTGTTGGATCGATAGAACCGATAGAGGGGGGGTGAATATCGGTATTCGTTTTTCAAAAAATTAAGAGCAGGTGCACAGCGGAAAATAAGAAACAATAATAACACAGAGACGCAGTCGTTTTTACTTGGTTCGGAGCCTGGGTCGACTCCTACTCCAAGGCCCACGGTCGTTGACCGTTTACTTTGGGCAATTCTATATCAGGCGCAAAGTCGTTTACAAAAGATTACAGAATTAGAATTAAGTACAGTAAACGTTAAAATAACTCTTTTACCGACGTCCGGGGTGAATCGACTTTTTCTGAGCAGCAGGACGTCGTCGGCACGAGTTGGAATGACTCCGAGGCGAGGCGCGAGTGCAGAAGCGTGTAGAAGAGTTGATTCAGAAGTTGTGTTCCGAAGCTTGGGCGTTGGGGGCTATTTATAGCACCTAGGGGCGCCCTGGACGTCGGGGGCGCCCTGCCACGTGTCAAGCGATCCGCACTTTGCTAGGTCAAGCTTTATCCCACCCGAATAGGGATGAGGTTTGACCCTGGGGGCGCCCTGGTCGCTGAGGGCGCCTTACTTGACTTTTTTCGCGCGGTCTTCTCGGCTGGATAGAGTTGATCGGCTTCGCTGGCATAGGTGCGGGGCGCTTTGCTGCTGAGGGTGCCCTGGGTGCTGAGGGCGCCCTAGCTGCTGAGGGCGCCCTGGCTGCTGAGGGCACCCCGGCCAGTAGTCAGCCGAAGCTCCTTCTTGCTTCTCTTGTTTCTTGTTCACCTTGGGGGCACCCTGGACACTCAGGGCGCCCTACTCAGCTGCTGCCTCACTCCTTTGAGGCTCTCTGAGCTGCAGACACACGTTCCTTTGGTCTTGCATCCAGGGTTAGTCCGAAAACAATATAAAGCATTAATCTGTTAGTTTATACAACCTTAGCTGTCTTGGTTCTGACTTTGGTCTCCAAAATGGAGCTCTAGGTCGAACCGACGCCTACTGTTCCCTCGACGGGGAACGCGTCCTCACCTACTCCTCTCGGGAGAATTTACCTGATGCCAACCATTCCTCTGGTTGGACTTTTGCCTGACGGTCCTTTGTCAGGTCTTGGATGCCGAGCTGCCCTTCGCTCGGTGCCTAGCATTCCTTCGCTAGGGCTTTAGTCCCAAGCTGTCCTTCGTCTGGCGCCTAGTAGTCCTTCGCTAGGTCTTGGATACTGGCAGTCTTTCGCTAGTTGCCTAGCAGTCCTTCGCTAGGGCTTGGATACTGGCAGTCCTTTGCTAGTTGCCTAGCAGTCCTTCGCTAGGGCTTGGATACTGGCAGTCCTTCGCCAGGTGCCTAGCAGTCCTTCGCTAGGGCTTTGTCTCTGCACACTTGAGTAACATTGTTAGATCACAAACAAACTTAACTTTGAATCCTTTGCCAATATCAAAATAAGGTTTGATATGGTGCTTCCTGCACCAACAATTCCTAACCCTAAATTAAAATGCAATTTCAATTTGAGTTCCTCTATGCATATTAAAAATAGTGGTAATCATTCCTCCATGCATGCTAGATTTAATGAAAAATGCTTAATGGTGCATAATTTTGGATTTAGATACAATGATAGGACTAGAGTTAACAAGGTAGATCATAACTCTAGGAAAAGCATGCATCATGATCAACCTAGAACCTTAGGACCCAAGGATCATGACATTAATCCCAAGAAGGGAAGGAATGTGCCTAGAAAAGGGGATAGGTCTAGGAATGTCCAACGTGGACATATGGACTCAAAGGTTAAAATCTTAGAAAGGGAAAATCAAACCTTGAGGGCAAGGCTTGATAAGTTAGAAAAGACCCTAGAAAGATTCACGGTTGGATCTAAGGGTCTAGATATGGTGTTGGGTAGTTTGAAACCCAATTATGATAAATCAGGATTGGGATACCGGTCTAGAGTCTCCAAGGCCAACAAAAAGAAATATGCTGGGAAGGCATATGATCATGGCAAAAAGGAGAAGTCAAAGGATGGTAAGGGGGTGCCATCCAGGGGTAAAAAGGACAACTTAACCAAAGACAAAGTGTCTAAGGTTAAGAATGTTAGGTTTGTAGGCCAAGAATCACCGGAGGGTCACCGGTGTGGCCTGTGTGGATTGAGTCACCTAGGGAGGTGATTAAGGCCAAGAGCTCAAGGGGGAGCTCTAGGAGCCTTTGGGGTCCATGGTAAATGGATCTCAAGAGTTTCTCTCCTAGGAAATTAGGTGAAATGTGCCAAAAAGGGTTGGAAGACTTAGGTAAGTCTTAATCCTAGGTTTTGGCACATTAAAAGGGAATTTAGGGAGAAAAAGATAAAAATAGGGTTATATTCTATAAAATTAAGGTTTAATGGGAAAATACCATATAAGTCAGTGCTAAAAATGTATCATGGCCAGGTATTAGAAGATATATCAAGGAAATGCCACAATTAGAACTTTTGGAGAAGTTTTAAATGATACATTTTAGAGAAATTGAATTTCGTGTCAATCTTTGGATCTGGAGTACATTTGTTTGGAAACATATTTTTTCCAAGTAGATATAGGCTTCACAAATCTCCCTACAAAATTTCAGATTTTTTGGAGATTTGTAGAATTATTTAGGTATTACTGAAATTCAACTGAAAAACTTAAAATTCAGGTATCAATCGACTGCCCTGGGGGCAGTCGACTGATCTCAAGCCCAGAAACTCTTTGTGAGTTTTCGCAGTCGACTGCCTTGGGAGCAGTTGACTGATCAGTAAAAGTTAAGATGAAAAGGCTTTGGATAATAGGAGATGGTCTTAAAATTAAATCCTTGTTTATATTCCTTGAATAAAGGTTGGTCTCATGGTTTCTTGGTGATTATATGAAATATGGTCATATGGATATCATGGAATTTAAGGAAGATGGATGAATGGGTATCTATCTAAGGTTAAGAGGTACGAAGAAGAGGATTTGATCATATTAAGAATACCCATGGAAAAGAAAGAATTGAGAACCATTTTGTGTGAAAAATTAAGGTAAATGGATTTGGCAAACACAAGGAAACATATATGGATTTGAAAGTTGATACAAAGTGCCAAAATCTTGAGGGATTGTAGGTTTGTACCAAAGTCAAGCATGTTTGTTGTTTTTCATGAAACCAGATTTTTCTAGGATAGGGTATATCCTAGCAAATGTGTTTGCAAATTTCTTTTAGATTTTTTTCTAGGTTTTCTAGGTTTTTCTAGAGGGTTCTAGGGTAGAAAACTTAGGTTGTCAAGTTAGGGTTAACGTGACATGGGAAATTTGTGATGTTAAGTTGGGGTATAACTTAACACGGGTTTATGGTGTCAAGTTGGGTAGAACTTGACCTTGGTAAATGAAAATTGGGAGAAGACATAGGTTAAGGGGGAGGTTGCCTTCTTGTTTGCCTTGATTTTCATAGAAAATTTATGGATTTTATGCCAAACTTGGGAATGGTGATAGATACATGGGTAAACGTATTTTTCCCAAGTAGGTATGGGTACCACAAAGTTCTCCACAAAATTTAAGAATTTTTGGAGATTTGTGAAATTTCTGGCACATTTCAGAAAATGACCAGAAAAACTATTAATTAGAGTATCAATCGACTGCCATGGGGCAATTGACTGCCCAGGGCTAATTTGTGTATCAGCAGTTGGTTGTGTGTCCAAACGATAAGAAACAAGTGTATGGGGATTTAGTACACTGTGTTTAGGATCGTTGAGGATTAAAAGAACCAATAATTGGGATATTTTTAGGGTCTTTTTGATGTATGGCAAAGGGGGAGAAGTGTTGGGTTTAAGTTGGGAAACCAAACACTCCTTTGCTAGAAACCTTAGGTTTAGGGGGAGCTGAGATTAAAAGGGAGCATGATTGCTCCATTCTTGGCGTAAGGGGAACCTTGGAGAGGTTCTTAAAAAGCCTTTGTAAGTCTAATGTAGGGGGAGCTTTTAAAAAGCTTTAAAAAACCCGTTTTGGTGAAAAGTCCGAACTTGGAGGGTTAGGTGGTTAAAATCCTAACTTGGAGGGTTAGGTGGTGAAAATCCTAACTTGGAGGGTTAGGTGGTGAAAATCCTAACTTGGAGGGTTAGGTGGTGAAAATCCTAACTTGGAGGTTAGGTGGTGAAAATTCCTAACTTGGAGGTTTAGGTAGTGAAAATTCCTAGCTTGGAGGGTTAGGTGGGAAAATTCCTAACTTGGACGGTTAGGTGTAGGATGCCTTGGGATAGGATTCATGTATGCATTGCATATGCATTTATTTTGCATTGTTTTTGCTATTGACTACTATTTTACTTTCTCTAACTTAAACGTATTGTCAAACATCAAAAAGGGGGAGATTGTTGAGGTAATCTGTGGTCCGGAGTGACCAAGTGTTTTGATGTTTGGGCAAAGGGTTTAAGTTAGGTTTACCCTTGTGTTCTTATATGTGTATGTTGAGTGTGCAGGTTGTACAGGTACACATATGGACTTGACTAAATGGTCTCAGTACGGTGAAGGGTGGCATGGAGACAAGCTGGAGGCTTGTGTGCACCCGAGGGACCTTGGAGAGCAGGGACGATGAGATGAGGGGCGCGGACTTCGAGGCATGCGTGAAGGATGGCATGGAGGCAAGCTGGAGGCTTGCGTACATCCGAGGGACGGGAGCCGAAGATGAAGAGGGCGCGAAGGCAATAGTCGAGGCTGCGGATGAGGAGTCAGTCGAGTCGTGAGGGTACGAGTGTTGTGTGATCGTACTCGAAAAATCCTAGGGTTCGAGTGCAGAGTGGAATGTACTCGGGAAGGGTAACCTTAGGTGGGTGAGTAGACCAGTCGACTGGCCTGGGGGCAGTCGACTGATGGAACTCACAGAAGGGTCTCAGCCCTGGCACCAGTCGACTGCCCTGGGGGCAGTCGACTGGTAGGTGGCTGGTGAGTTGGCTGAGAATTCGAACGTTGGGGTGCAATGGTCGAATTTCAGTGGCACCAGTCGACTGCCCCGACTGGTGGCGAGAGTTTCAGCCTGAGTCCTATTTAAAGAGGACTTCGTGGTGGTTGAGATTCTTGACGAATCTTGTCTTGGTTAAAGGCAAGATAGTAGTCTTTGTGCTCAGAGGTTTGCTTGGGATTGTGGCGAGGTTTCTCCACCCACAAGGAGCGACGAGAGCTAGCCGGAGGTTATCCGGGGATTGATCCACTGACGGATTCTTGGATTAGTCACCCGTCCGGGGTGGATACCAAGTAAATCTTCCATGTTAGCATTGGTTAGTTTTGTTTTTATTGTTTTTATTGTATATTCCGCTTGCGCAACTAACCGTGTAAGAAGAACGAATTCGAAAAAATGCTATTCACCCCCCCTCTAGCGTACGAAAATGATCCTACACAGAGAACAGACTCCCTTGCCCTCTCTGACTCAGTCTGGTCCGGAGAACGAGCTCCCGAGCCCTCTCCGACTTATCCCGGTCCAGAGAACGAGCTACTGAGCCCTCTACGACTCATCCCGGTCCAGAGAACGAGCTACCGAGCCCTCTCTGACCTAAGTCCGAAGAACGAGCTACCGAGCCCTCTCTGACCTATGTCCAGAGAACGAGCTACCGAGCCCTCTCCGACTCATCCCGGTTCAGAGAACGAGCTACCGAGCCCTCTCTGACCTATATCCAGAGAACGAGCTACCGAGCCCTCTCCGACTCATCCCGGTCCAGAGAACGAGCTACCGAGCCCCTCTGACCTAAGTCCGGAGAGCGAGCTACCGAGCCCTCTCTGACTCATCCCTGTCTAGAGAACGAGCTACCGAGACCTCTCTGACCAATACACTTAATCCGAACTTAACTACCTGATCTCAATTCTCACTCAACCAAACATAAATCGGTGTCAACATCAAAACAACAATCAGGTCAGACTGCATCAACAATCTCCCCCTTTTTGTTGTTTGACAACACGATTTAAGTTTTGGTATATATCAGGTGAAAATAAGAGTCAAGTTATTATTGCAAGGGAATCAGAATCCTCCCCCTACAAGAGTTAAGTTCGTTAACAGGTAAAGACAACAAAACCTAAACTTAACTAACCATCCTCTCCCCCTTTGTCAAACACCGAAAAGGGTGTAGACTGGTTATTAAGTTTAAAATCTCCCCCTTAACATAAGGGTCTCTCCCCAAAACCAAAAGAAACACAGAGTAATAGGTGAAAGGCATATAACATAAATATAGCATGGAAAAAATATATATGCATCATATGGCACTAAGTATCGCAGTAAGGAGTAAACACAAACTATAACTGATGACTAAAAGAAACATCAAAACAAACAAGCATAGCATATTAGGGAACGCCCTGATCGGTCTCCTTGACTGATCACGATCTACCAATATGTACTCACAAAATGAATATATACTCCATAGGATTATGCATAATGATGCATAACTTCATTGTGTTTATAACACAATGAATAAATCTACATTTTCCATGTCATATATCAAATTGATCACCATATGAAATATGCATAAATGTCACTCATTTATCATATGACATATCATATCAGTTAAGCTTGGCATACATAATTCCATGTAAAACCCTTACATGAAAAAGAATCTAAGTGATCTACATAGTATAAAGCACACGATATACAACAATAAAACTAATCATTCTAAGCAATCCATAGTAAGAACAAGTTATCTGTCAACCTAAACCATCTATGTAATAGTTTTTCTTGTTTTTTTTATCTGTCTAAGACTTCTTGATTCATTTGGTTTTAACATGGAGTCTGGTCTTGTTCAGTGCAACTTGGAGTTTTTGAACTTATACTATCGACTAGCGTGCATAAGCAATCCACTTACCCACATACGACATTGTTCAGTGTTGCTTAGATTGCACGATGAGCCAAACTAGAAATTGAATCTATGTGATATGACTCAATGACTGTAAATATAATATCTATATCACTGCATATGGACGTACACAGTATGTTTGTAGAATTGTGTGAACCATTATCAATTTATTTTCTTGTAATAAATCGTTGGTTTATTTGTTTCACTAATCTGTTGTCATTCTTCTGTTGGATGGAGGATGAGTTGTTTTATGATAGTTCTTTTGAAATTTGTGGGTTTTTATTGTCAAGAAGGCATGGAGAATTTCCTCAATTTTGAAACTCGTGTAGCCTTGTGAATGAATATACTGTCATTTGTTGTATGAACAGTTTTCTTGACTTGTGGTCTTTGCGAACATGGTTTATTGCTTTTGTCCCTTAACCAAAATTTATTCCTCCAACCTTGAGACTACCATTGTTATCTAATAAAACATTACCTCTACTTTTGCTGTGTAGGGTAGTGAATAACGATTTATCTCCGGTCATGTGTTTGGAGCACCCACTATCAACAAACCATGTTGATAGATGCTCCCCCTCAACCAATGCCTACACAATATGAAAGATAGATGATTTAGGTACCCAAACCTTGGGACCTAATGCACCTACAATGCAAGTTTTTGTTGGTGTAGGAAGTACCATATCGAACCTTGTTTTGATATTGACAAAGGATTTAAAGTTAAGTACTATTTGTGCTCTAACGATGTTACTCAAGTGTGCAGGAAAAGTCCTAGGAACACTAGGCACTAAGTCTTGGCCGTGTGTTTGGCAACTAAGTCCTGACCGAAAGTTGGGCAATAAGTCATGGTTCGAGGAATTGGGCACGAAGTCATGGCAAGGGGCTGGGCACCGAAGACCTGCTCAGAAGGTGGGCACGAAGTCCTGGTCGAGGACTGGGCACGAAGTCCTGGCAAAGGGCTGGGCACCAAAGACCTACTCGGAAGGTGGGCACGAAGTCCTGGTCGAGGACTGGGCACGAAGTCCTGGCAAGGGGCTGGGCACCGAAGACCTGATCGGAAGGTGGGCACGAAGTCCTGGTCGAGGACTGGACACGAAGACCTGGTTAGGTGGATCGGCAAAAGTCCAACTGGAGGAGCCGGTTGGCAAAAGGTAAACTCTCTTGAGAGGAGTAGGTGAGGACGCGTTCCCCATCGAGGGAACAGTAGGCGTCGGTTCGACCTAGGGTTCCATTTGGGAGACCCAAAGTCAGAACCAAGACAACTATGGCTGTAAAACATTAACTAATATTCTTGCTTTGTGTGTCTTGGAACTAACCTTGGTTGCAGGGACCGAAGGAGTGTGTTTCAGTAGCTCAAAACGCCCCAAAGGAAGGGGGCAAGCAGCTGGGCTAGGCGCCCGGGTTAAAGCCAAAACAACAAAGAAGCAAGACTGCTTTGAAATCACACTGGGCTAGGCGCCCGGGAGGTCCCGGGCGCCCAAGGTCAAAGCCAAAGAGGTAGTCGAAGCAAAATCAGCCACGAAGCCAGCAGAACTAGTCAAGCTAGGCGCCCAGGAGGTCCCGGGCGCCCCAGCCAGCTCCAGAGGCCGATTCGAAGGGGATAAGCGATGACCGAGCTGCGGATGAAGTTTCTCCGATCTGAAGGCACGTGTCAGGCGCCCCCGACGTCTCAGGCGCCCCCAGGAGCACTATAAAAGGGGCTCGACCCCGAGGCTTCAAGGACACAACTTTCCAATGCCTCTAAGCTTTTCGTTCAAGCGCTCTGCTCCGGCAAACTCTGATCTCAAGACTCTAGAGCCGACGACGACCCTCTACTCCGAAGTACGATCCACACCGAGCGTCGGTAATGAAAAGTGTATTCTTTCATTTACTGTAATATTTTTGTATCAAAATTTGTAAACCTTTGCGCGATTATAGAATTGCTCGCAGAAAACGGTCAAGGACCGTTGGCCTTGGAGTAGGAGCCGACTGCGACTCCGAACCAAGTAAAAATACTTGTGTTTTTTGTGTGTTTGTGTTATTTCTGCTGCGTATTTTCTCTTACTCTTATCCGAAAAGATTTTCACGATATTCACCCCCCCCCCTCTATCGTGTTTCTCGATCCAACAAGTGGTATCAGAGCGGGGTAGCTCAAATTTGGTGCAACCACCAATTTGAGAGTTTTTTTCGGAGTTTACAAAATTTTATTTCTTTTCTTTCTCGTTAATCGAGGTTGGTGCAACACCAACCGCCTTTTTTAATTTTGAATCTTCATTTTTTCACCATTCATTAGAGTTGATAAAACGATCAATTTTTAAAAATTTATCATAAATTTTTTTTATTATTTTAATATTTTTTTTCAAAATTCGTGCTACCCTAATTCGAGCAATCTCTTTTAACTCCTAATTTTTCCATTAATCAGAATATTCATTTTCAAAAATTTTGTCTCAAACTTTTAATTATTATTTTTTATTATTCTACCTCGAAATTTGTGCAAGATTTTTTGTTAGGCTTTTTTTTCTCTCTCCCGCACTACTAAGCCAAGACCAAGTCTTGGTACATTTTTGTTATTTCTTGTGTGTACGAGGTTTAAACTAAATGGCCAACCAAGAGTGGAACAGTGCCCGTCCACCGCTATTCTCCAGCGAGAACTTCAATTTTTGGAGAAGTCAAATGGAGTCCCTTCTGAAGGCCCACATGGACTTATGGTGGATCATCCAAACGGGATTCTCTTTTCCCGGAGAAGATGAGTTATCAATCGAGTGGGACAAACTGGATGAACAAACCCTCAACCAAATCGAGACCGATGCAAGGGCAACTGCAATCCTACAATGTGGCCTAACCAAGGAGCAACTCGAACTAGTAGGTACATACAGATGTGCCAGAGAAATTTGGGAAAAGCTAATCAATTTACACGAAGAAGGCTCTGGGATTGAGATCTTAGAAGAGTTAGCACCCGACGTCAAAATTGACTCCGGATCAGAAGATGAGAAAGAATTCATACATGATTGCAAATTCGAGCCAGAGTTAGAAGACGAATTGACTGAGACAAAAATGGTAACCAATTTCGAATCTTTTTTTGAATTACAATTAAATAATCAAATAGATACTGTAATGGTCGAGGAAGGTGTAATTTCTAGTGCAGGGAAAGCTCCAAGAGAACCACCAAAGAAGAAGCTTCAACCTATACCCGAGTCCGACTCAGACTCGGAACCAGAAGACAATAAAGGAGATCGACCCAAACTGGTCTGATTAGCTCGTGATCATTACAAGAGTACTAGACAAATGATCAGGAAAGGTAAGTTTTCAATATTTGAAAATCCAATATTTATCTCAAATAACGTGATTAATTCGTATAAATTAGTTAAGGATAATACGTTAGAAAACTTAATTCACAACCATGCTGATTTTAAAAAACCAGAGTTTTATTTCGATTATGATGTAACTTAAATCATTTTTGTCTTGTTTGCTTTAATTGTGTGTTGCCTTTTATTTTATTTTTTTTTTGCTTAAAATTAGGATTGATTAGTTTAAGGACAAAGTGATTTAGTTGAAATTTAAAAATATAGTATTGGGAGGAGGTGAGATGATAGTATGTTAGGGAAGCCATTTTGGCGGAACTAGCCGAAGCTACTGATCCAAGATCCAAACTAGTTAGACCAGAATCTTTCAAGGAGTAACTTGAAGATGGATTTTCAATAAAAGGCTTTGTCAAGGAAAGGGTTGATGATCCAAAAAGGCTACGGCCAAAGAAGGCCTAGTGCCTCGCCAAGACCTGGAAGTCAATTATTGAAAACCAAATTCATTTTACTATTATCATATTTGAATCTAACACAGATTTCAATTAATCTTAGATTCAACCATTTTTCAAAATAAATTTAAAACTAATGGTTTTCAAAATTAATCCAACTTTTCAAAATTAAAATATTTATCTTACAAAACTCATAAGGTTAACATATTTGATCATGTAGAACTGGGTGAGATATTTAGGACCCAAGAATATATGTCACTATCCTCTTAAATAAAACTCAAATTGCTTTCAAAAGTTATTCAAATTTATTTCTATTTCTCAAATTAATTCAGTTTACTGTACCCTACTTTTTCATCTCTAATAGTTTTTTAAAATAATAAATTTCATATTAAATATCACAATAGACTTGTTTTAAAGAGAATCTAGGGCTTGTTTGATTTAGTTATTGATTGGTCAAACCCTAGTCAACATAGTCAAACTTGGTTAACATTGAAGTCCCTTAAGGCACGTAGATAGAGTCAGACGGTGTCAGGTACAGGGGGAGTGGTTTACAAAAATTGTGCTTTAAAAAATCACTATCTTTTAAAATGTCTTTTAGAATTGTCCTTGAAAAATCACGGTCTTTTACAATGATTTTCAAAAACTGTGCCTTAAATACTACAAATTACCTTCATTTCAAAATGTGTTTCGAAAATTCAAAATACAGTCTAAAATTGTGCCAATGTCTCATTTGATTTTGATAAACCCTAAAGACGTAGACTCCTAGGATGTGTCAAATTTAGGGGGAGTCTGAATCAAAAGAAGAATTTCTGAAAAGTTTTTATTGGTAATTATTTGTTTTGAAATTATTAGATAATTCCTTTGATCTGAACTGAACCCTAAAGACTTAGAGGAAGAGTACTTGTGGTCAACAAGCTTCCTAGGACTGGATCAAGTTTAGGGGGAGGTCAAATTTAAAAAATTATTGAATATTTCAAGGCGATATGTTTTCATGCATGTATTTTCAAATCCTTCTGAAAACACAAGTAATTTCCTTTCAAATATTATCATTTTTTTAATATTATTATTTTCAAAATGTTTTTTTAATCAATTTGAAATTGTATTTCTCTTGAGCTTGGAAAATTTTCCAGGACACATAAGGAAATGTCGTTGTAGCTAACAAGGCTTCCCAGGATTGTGTCAGGCTGGAAGATAAACCAAGTCAAGTAAAATATTGTGCCTTTAAAAGTTCATACATTTTTCAAAATGCACTTGCATATATTTTCAAAATACTAGCATTTTGGCTTAAAATTTCCAGGACACTTAGGGAAATGTCCTTGTAGTTAACAAGGTTTCCTAGGATTGTGTCAGACTGGAAAAAAAACTAAAGTAAGTAAAATTTTATGTGTTAAAAATAATATTTTTGTAAGTACTTTCAAAAGATAAGTCAAGTAATTTTCTTTAATATTTTAAAAAGTACTTATATTTTTTAAATTCATAATATTTTTCAAAGTACTTATGCTTTTTAAACTCATGATATTTTTCAAAAAAAAATACTTATATTTTCAAAAATACATAAAATCTTTCAAAGTGACTTATATTTTTCAAAGATACAGATATTTTAAAAGTACTTGCATCTTTCAAAAAGCTCAATATTTTTTAAAGTACTTGCATTTTCCAAAATATTCAAAACAAGTAAACTTATTGATTAAATATTCTTTTGTTGCTTGTCATGCATGGACTCAATGAGAATATACACTTGACTCTAGTTCTGTTTTTGAGCATCAATTCTTCATTCTTTCAAAATTTTGTTACCTAGAAATTATCATAATTTTTGACATTATTCTCAAATATTTATATTTTCAAAACCCATAAGCTCTGATACACAAATTTTAAATGTCTTTCAAAATATAATTTTCAAGAGTTCTTTATTGATCTATGGCCAAGGGGGAGAGTAGAAAAAGTGAAAATTAAATTCTTCCTTGAACTTTTTCCCATTTTCAAAGAAAATTTATCTTAGAAATGGTCTAAAACGTAAGGAGAAGAATTTCACATTAAGGGGGAGAGAAAGGAAAGAGAGAAAGGAAATTTTGTTTAATTTTTATCTCTTTTTCAAAAAATGCTTCAAAAATTTCTAAGTATTTCTAAGTACTTCAAAAAATTTTAAGTGCATATTTTTTCCTAAGTAAAATTTTTCTTAGTAAACAAAATCTGTCTGAGCAAAAACATTTTAAAAATTTTGGCAAATGTTTCTAAGTAAAGTTTTTTTGGTGAAAAACTTGTCTAGAAATTTCTTAAAAATTTTTGTTTTTCAAAATACACAAAGTATTTCCCAGAAAATTCTTCTAAAATAATTTTTTCCCAATTCTCAAAGTTTATTTTTTTTTTGGAAATTTGGCTTCAAAATTTTGCCTAAGTAAAATTCTTTTTGCAAAGCCTTATAAGTAAAAATTTTTTAGGCTTGCTTTTCAAAATGGAAAATTGTCTAAGTGTAAAAAGATTTTGTTGATGCAAATGCTTTTACTCTATCTATTGAAAAACACTTTGTCAAAAACATGAAACACTTAGAAGTTTTACAAAAACTTAAATTTATTTTGGTAAAACTCAAAACTCTCTATTAGAAACCTTGTTCGCCTATGTATGTTTTTGATATATGTCAAAGGGGGAGGAAAGGTCAAAGTTAAGTATTTTATAACACAAGTATTCAGGGTTTTAGAGGGAGTATGAGAAATAAAGGATTTTTTTCTCAAATCTATTCTGTTTCAGAGGAGTATGAGAAATAAAGGATTTTTTTTCTCAAATCTATTCTGTTCATAATGTTGATGCAGTCTGGCCCGATTGTTATTTTGGTGTTGACAATGATTTAAGTTTGGTTGAGCGAATTCGGATTAAGTCCAGGTGGATCTGGGAGATCGCATGCTGGCATGGGAAAAGACCTAGTGGGACTAGGTGAAGTCCAGGTGGATCGGGGAGATTGCACGCTGGTATGAGAAAAGACCTAGTGGGACTAGGCACACCTAGCTTGGGAAGCTAGGTTGAAACCCTGGTGAGTGAAGCCAGGCCTAGCTTGGGAAGCTAGGTTGACTGAAATCCCGGTGAGTGAAGTCGGATCCTGGTGAGTGAAGCCGGGTGACCGAAACCCTGGTGAGTGAAGCCAGGTCCTAGTGAGTGAAGCTAGGTTGAATGATGTCTCGGTGAGTGAAGCTGGGCACGGTGTCTTGGTCCGGGGGACTAAGCACGAGTCAGAGAAGGGTAGGGAGTTCGTTCTCTTCACTTAGGGTTGAATTGAGAGTCGCTGGATCGGTCTGGTGACCGATCATGCAAGTTGGCACGAACTCCCTTTGTGGATCGATCTGGTGACCGATCCAGAAAAGACTGATCGGTCTGGTGACCGATCAGGATGAGAACAGAAAGGTTTCTGTTGAGCTTCTGATCGTTCTGGTGAACGATCAGAGAGAGGTCAGTAGCCTTGGGGAGAAACTCTTGATCGGTCTGCTGGACCGTTTAAATATCGCGGATTCCTCACTATGACCGATCAGGATGCATCCTGATCGATCAGGGAGTGCCCTGATCGGTCCCCAGACCGATCAGGCCACAACCTGATCGGTCTGGTGACTGATCAGTGAGGTTTGGCCTGTAAAGGCTGGGAATCCCAGCAATGCTGTGGATCGGTCCGGTGACCGATCCAAGATCTCTAATCGGTCAGGGTGATCGATCACAAGGAGTTCGCGATTTCCAGTTTCTCACTGTGGACCGATCAGGCTGGAGCCTGATCGATCAGGGACCGAACCGATCAGGGTCCTCTCTGATCGATCTGGTGACCGATCAGTAGCTGTAACTTTAATTTGAAATCGATGTCAGACGCTCTGATCGCATCTGTTTTCTCTGCGCTTTATCTGATACACTGTGATTTCCTTGTGATATGCTTTGCTAAGCGTTTGATGATCTTGCAGGTAATGGAGGATGACCCAAACAAAGGAGGAGGGTCAACTGGAGACTTTCTTCACGTCAGGTTTGGATGTTTTCTCTTCTCAGATTTCAATGGCTTCTGAGGCAGACTGACGGAGGCTCAGCTGAAGAGGTCTTCAGTGGACTGAGTGCTCAGGGAGGTCAGTGGGTTCAGGCTGTGCTCAGTGAATGCTGACGAAGCTTGGCGACGAGGAGCAAAAGCTTAAGACGAAGCTGGAAGCAAAGGAGATGTAGCGGTGAACAGACAGAAAACTTGGGAAGTTTTGGCTAGGTTGTGTGTGTGCTCTCTGTTGCTTTGTGCTTAAGTGTTCTTGCTACATTCTTGTGAGAGTTTCCTTCGAGTGTCTCGTGAGCTTATCTTATATCCATCTGAGACATCTTGTGGAGAGGTTTTCTCCACCGAGAAGGAGATAGTTGCTATTCGGGGTTCACCGGGGCTTGATCTGCCGACGATCAAGGGATCGCCCACCTCATGGACATGCCAAGGAGTAGGGGCAAGTTATCCCCGAACCTTGTACATCATGGTGTTAGCATTTTTTTTTCTTTCCTGTTTTTGTTCTTTCTGCTGTGTATATTTCCGCTGCTAATCTGATAACGAGAAGAGTTCAAAGAGAAGTCGATTGTAGTGTCTGGCTACATTCACCCCCCCCTCTATTGTCATCCAAGCACCAACACATAACTGCTATACTTCATTGTCTTTTTACCTTCTTTTATTTATTGTTATAAGTTTTTACTTAACTTTGAATTGTGTTGTCATAAATCAAAAAGGGGGAGATTGTTGGTGTAGGAAGCACCATATCGAACCTTGTTTTGATATTGGCAAAGGATTCAAAGTTAAGTACTATTTGTGCTCTAACGATGTTACTCAAGTGTGCAGGAAAAGTCTTAGGAACACTAGGCACTAAGTCCTGGCCGTGGGTTGGGCAACTAAGTCTTGACCGAAAGTTGGGCAATAAGTCCTGGTTCAAGGAATTGGGCACGAAGTCGTGGCAAGGGGCTGGGCACCGAAGACCTGCTCGGAAGGTGAGCATGAAGTCCTGGTCGAGGACTGGGCACGAAGACTTGGTCAGGTGGATCGGGTAAAAGTCCAACCGGATGAGCCAGTTGGCAAAAGGTAAACTCTCCTGAGAGGAGTAGGTGAGGACGTGTTCCTCGTCGAGAGAACAGTAGGTGTCGGTTCGACCTAGGGTTCCATTTGGGAGACCCGAAGTCAGAACCAAGACAGCTACGGCTGTAAAACATTAACTAATATTCTTGCTTTGTGTGTCTTGGAACTAACCTTGGTTGCAGGGACCGAAGGAGTATGTTTCTGTAGCTCAGAACGCCCCAAAGGAAGGGGCAAGTAGCTGGGCTAGGCGCTCGGGAGGTCTCGGGCGCCCAAGGTTAAAGCTAAAACAACAAAGAAGCAAGACTGCTTCGAAATCACACTGGGCTAGGCGTCCGGAAGGTCCCAGGCGCCCAAGGTCAAAGACAAAGAGGTGGTCGAAGCAAAATCAGCCACGAAGCCAGCAGACCTAGTCAAGCTAGGCGCCCAGGAGGTCCAGGGCGCCCCAGTCAGCTCCAGAGGCCGATTCGAAGGGGATAAGCGATGACCGAGCTGCGGATGAAGTTTCTCCGATCTGAAGGCAAGTGTCGGGTGCTCCCGACGTCTCAGGCCCTCCCAGGAGCACTATAAAAGGGGCTCGACCCCGAGGCTTCAAGGACACAACTTTCCAACGCCTCTAAGCTTTTCGTTCAAGTGCTCTACTCACAAACTCCGATCTCGAGACTCTAGCGCCGACGACGACCCTCTGCTCCGAAGTACGATCCACACCGGACGTCGGTAACGAAAAGTGTATTCTTTTATTTACTGCAATATTTTTGTATCAAAATCTATAAACCTTTGCGCGATTATAGAATTGCCCACAGTAAACGGTCAAGGACCGTGTGCCTTGGAGTAGGAGCCGACCACGACTCCGAACCAAGTAAAAATACTTGTGTTCTTTGTGTGTTTGTGTTATTTCCGCTGTGTATTTTCTCTTACTCTTATCTGAAAAGATTTTCACGATATTCACCCCCCTCTATCATGTTTCTCGATCCAACAATTTTTGGCACCCATGCCTTGGTCATTTTCTTCGTAAGTCCTTGAACCCTAGAAACATTTGATGATCTAAATTGAGTTCTAGACATTAATGACACAAAATTAGGTTCCTTAGATTGGTACCCTATGTCGGCCTTGTTGTAGACCGCTCTTTGGGCATTGAGGATCATGTCTAAGGTCTTAGAGCTAGTTGAAAATTTCCCAAGAAGATTCTTGAGTTTTTCAACTTCACTCTTTAAGGCCTTGTTCTCATCCTCAAGGGCCTCAACATGCAAGTCGTCTATTTCTTCATCCTTAGAGGTTTTCAATTGTTCTACTTCTAATTTTAATGATTTTACCTTGTCCTTAGCTTTTTTAAGCAAGGTAGTCAAGTACGCAATAGTTCTATAGCATTTATCAAGCTCGGAGAAACTACCTCTTCATTATCCGAAGATGATGAAGCCGCGATTGATGGATCACATGGTTTGTCACCACTCTCCATGTTTGAATCTCCTAATGCCATAAGAGCCACGTGGCTGGTGCTCTTCTCCTCCTTCTTTTCCTTCTTCTTCTTTTCTTTGTCCCCTGCTATATGAGCAATGCCCTTCTCTTTTGGGCCTTTGTTAGCTAGCTTATGTAGCTCCAATTCACAGAAGAAATCATCTAACTTTACAATGGAAAGATCCTTGGATACCTTGTAGGCATCCACCATGGATGACCATAAGGCATTCTTAGGAAAGAACTTGAGTACATACCTTACAAGGTCATGGTTCTTGACCTTCTCATCGATCGAATGCAAACTATTAAGGATCTCCTTGAACCGACCATGAAGCTCGCTCACGGTTTCACTTTTTTCCATGGAAAGGTTCTGGAATTGATTGAGGAAGAGGTCTCTCTTTGCTATCCGGGAGTCTCGAGTGCCTTCATGTAGCTCTATGAGCTTGTTCCATAGATCTTTGGTACTTGAGAAAGGACCAACTTTGATGAGTTGCTCCTTGGTTATCCTAGACTGCAGAGTGACCACTGCCTTGGCATTTGCCTCTCCCTTTCTGGTTTGTTCGGCTAACCACCTTGATAACTCGAGCTCCTTGCCCTCAGCATTCTTTGGAGGAGTGAATCCCTCCTTGACTGAAAACCACATGCCAATGTCGATTTTCAGATAGTACTCCATTCTTGATCTCCAATACTGGAAGTCTGCTCCATCAAGGAAAGGTGGTCGGTTGGTGTTGAAGTCTTCTCCTCTCAAAGCCATCTTCTCTTAGGATGTTAGTCTGATTAAAAAAGCACCAGGCTCTGATACCACTTGTTGGGATCTGGGATGGTTAGAGAGGGGGGGGTGAATTGCCACCCACCAAAAACTCTGGCTTCTTTCCTTTCTGCACTCAGGTTAGCAGCGGAAAAACAAACAGACAGAAAGAAACAAAACAGAAATGAACACCAGGATTTACAAGGTTCGGGGATAACTTGCCCTTACTCCTTGGCGTGCCCGTGAGGTGGGTGATCCCTTGATCGTCGACAGATCAAGCCCCCGAGTGAATCCGGCTAAAGAACTTCTCCTTCTCGGTGGAGTAACCTCTCCACAGATGTCTCAGAAATGTATCAAGTTGAGCACGAGAGACAGGAGAAGGTAGCTAACACAGCAGACAACTCAAGTAAGAAGAATATACAGAGAACACTAACAACTCAACACAACAGCAAAACCCTTTTGCTCTGTTGTTCCTTGTTTCATTGTTTTCTCTGCTTCGCCAACCTCTTCCTCTTAAGCTTCTCTCCTGCATCTCAGGCTGCACACACACAGGCCACACACAGATGTCGTCACCCACTCTGACCCCTTCTGAGCTCTCAGCACACTGAAGTCATCTCCTCAGCTGAAGCTTCAGGTCAGATGCCAGATGCCAGACACCGTTTAAACCTGCAAACATATACCAAACAAAATAGCCGCAGCGAAAGTCACCATTGACCCTCCTTCTTGCTCCTCCATTTGAATATCACAGCTCTATACCATCTGCACACTCACAGATTTATTAGCGAAGCAAATCAGAAATCTGACAACCATTTGAATTAAAGTTCTGAGGTGTTGATCGGTCAGCTAGACCGATCAGACAACCTCCAGACCAATCAGATTCTATTCTGATTGATCCAGTGATGTTCTGATCGTTCTCACTAACCGATTAGAGGCCAGGGATCGAACACCAGATCGATCACAAACCTTACTGGAAATTCAGGGTTTAGAGCAGTCAAGACCCCTAATCGGTCTTACTGACCGATCAGCCAAGGCCTGATCGGTCAACTTGACCGATCAGCCAATGACCTGATCGGTCAGGGATCTCCCTGATTGGTCCAGCCAAGTTCTGGTCGGTCGCACTGTCCGATCAGATTTCTTTCTGTGACCTCACAGAATATTTTCTGATCGGTCACCAGATCGTTCAGAAAGCCTTCTGTTTCCTCAGAAGCTTTCTGGATCGGTCAACAGACCGATCAGACATCCTGGATTGGTCCAGTGACCGATCTAGAATCAAGAGAGTTTGTGCCAACTCCCTGATCAGATTTCAAACCGATTCAGCCACTCATTTAGACCCTGAGTCCAGAGAACATGCTCTCTTGCCCTCTCTGACTCAGTCTGGTCCAGAGAACGAGCTCCCGAGCACTCTCTGACTTATCCCAGTCCAGAGAACGAGCTACCGAGCCCTCTCTAACCTAAGTCCGGAGAATGAGCTACCGAGCCCTCTCTAACCTAAGTCCGGAGAACAAACAACCGATCCCTCTCCGACTCATCCCGGTCCAGAGAACGAGCTACCGAGCCCTCTTTGACCTAAATCTGGAGAATGAGCTACCGAGCCCTCTTCGACTCATCTCGGTCCAGAGAACGAGCTACCGACCCTCTCTAACCTAAGTCCGGAGAACGAGCTACCGAGCCCTCTCTGACCAATACACTTAATCCGAACTTAACTACCTGATCTCAATTCTCACTCAACCGAACTTAAATCGGTGTCAACATCAAAACAACAATCAGGTCAGATTGCATTAACACATTGTATATAATGATATATTTTATATATAACCATCAGGAGATATCCAAACCAAACTAGCATTTAGCTAATAATTGTTTAAAACGTATAAAACTATTGTTTACCTAATAATTTTTTATTTTAGTGTTCACCTTAGTTAGTTTCAATTTAATTTGTTGTGTCATAATTCTAACGATGTATAACTAGGTTTTTTTGTTTTATTAATAACTTATACTTTATACAGGATTGGATACTACTAACTAATTTTGGAGTGAGATTGATTTATTTGCTAGGAACTTTTATTATCGTTGGTAAAATATATTAATTCATTAGATTCAGATATTTATTAGTAAAATTTGAGATATCTTATATATTTGTCTTTGATAGATTGAATTTGATTTGTCATGGGATTGAATTTGATTTATATAGTTTTATTGTTTGTTATGTTGTTTGTGTGTGTAATATGAATATGCAGATTTGTGAATGAGTTATGGTGTTTATGTTATAAAGTTATTTTTATATGGATTTGTCAATGACATGTGGTATTTATATCATTTGTTATGTTGTGTTGTTTGGTTCGATAATGTGAATTTACTGTGAAAATTATCGTTTTGATGGTCTGTTGATTGATACTTTATATATAAATAGAAAAAAAATGTGAAAACGAGGAGGTGCTAAAAATTTTATGTAATTTAGATTTCCATCACTGTGCAGTTAAAATTTTATGTAATTTAGTGATAGAAATTTAATTTCCATCGTTACTTAGAGACAAAAATTTAAATTTATGTCGCTACTTAGTGATAAAATTTAAATTTCGTCGCTAAAGTTACATCTAGGAATTTAGTAATCAAAATTAACTTCCGTCACTAATTAATATTCATTGTTAATTAATAATGAAATTTAAATTTATGTTACTAAGTCGCTAATTAACATTTAAATTCCTATCGTTACATCTAAGACGAAAAAGTAACATTATGTTAAGAATTTTAGCAATGGAATTTTAATTCTTTCGCTAGAGTTACGACAGAATAAAAATATTCTATTTACAAATTTAGTGATGAATGAGTTATGGTGTTTATGTTATAAAGTTATTTTTATATGGATTTGTCAATGACATGTGGTATTTATATCATTTGTTATGTTGTGTTGTTTGGTTCGATAATGTGAATTTACTGTGAAAATTATCGTTTTGATGGTCTGTTGATTGATACTTTATATATAAATAGAAAAAAAATGTGAAAACGAAGAGGTGCTAAAAATTTTATGTAATTTAGATTTCCATCACTGTGCAGTTAAAATTTTATGTAATTTAGTGATAGAAATTTAATTTCCATCGCTACTTAGAGACAAAAATTTAAATTTATGTCGCTACTTAGTGATGAAATTTAAATTTCGTCGCTAAAGTTACATCTAGGAATTTAGTAATCAAAATTAACTTCCGTCACTAATTAATATTCATTGTTAATTAATAATGAAATTTAAATTTATGTTACTAAGTCGCTAATTAACATTTAAATTCCTATCGTTACATCTAAGACGAAAAAGTAACATTATGTTAAGAATTTTAGCAATGGAATTTTAATTCTTTCGCTAGAGTTACGACAGAATAAAAATATTCTATTTACAAATTTAGTGATGAAATATTAATTTCATAGTAAATTAGCGACGGAATAAGTTCTGTTGCTAATTATAACGGAATTAACATTCCGTCACTAAAAAACATAAGTGATTCACTTTTAGCGATGAAAATAATTAGTCACTATTTTTTCATTATTTAGTCATTATACTCAAATAACAATTAATTATCGATGAATATTTTTGTCGCTAATTATTTTTTTATAGTGACTCTGATAGATATCAACTACATCATGTCGATCGTGCTGAGCCACATCAGTACTTTATTCAATACGTTTTTAGATGACAAAAGGTTATTCGCTCGCCTTCAACATCCTCGCCAACCTATCTCATGATCAATACGGAAGAGGTAAATCATGGGGCCAGGGGTGGATCCAGAATAGTAGATTAGGGGGCGCATAATAAGTGATGTAAATAATTATTATAATAATAACTATAGAAATAATTATTATAATAATGTTCTCTCCATTTTTTTCAAAAATACACAATATATATTTAGTTGAAATCTGAGAAATAAAGATATTTTTTTAAATTTAGTCATTCAAGGGATTTAAACTTAGATGTGTATTAAAAAAAAATTTACTATTAGACTAACTACAATTATATATATTTAAAAGAGTCAAATGATATATATACTAAGAAAATAAAAATTTTTATATTAAAAAAATAAAAAAAATTATATAAAAATAATGCTATTAAAAATTTAGGACAGGCCATGACCACCCCAAGTTCCCATATAAATTCACCTCTGTATGGGGCTATTAGCCCACATAGTGTAGCCAAAGAGAGAAACTTAATCTATATGGGTAGACACTTAATCTATTAATGTGCCACGTCAACACTAACTTCATATGACGCTTGTCATGTTGAACCAAAGGCATCTTTAAACCTCGTGAATGATCAACGGTCCATGATGACCCATAAATTCTAGAAGGAAGAATGTTTGTCCTCACGTGATGGATAAATGAAGACATTGGTATTATTAGGTTGGGATTAAATTTTGATGAAATCAGATATCTCTATATTAGTCATAATTTAATATAATAATTTTATAATTTTTTTTTTATATTAATCCCGAGACAAATTCTTAAAAAGAGAAAAATGCCGTTTGAGGTTCAAACGATACGGGCAACGGCAACGACACAACAGCGGAGATCTAACGGCTCCGTGACCTCGCTGTAGCCATTGACTCATTCGCCCTCATCTGTTATTGTAATTCTTATTATATAGTTAACTCTTCCTCTTATCTTCTGTCTCTCTCTTTCTCGCGTCACGATATTGTTCTGCCCTTTTGCTTCAACGGGCGAAGTCTTCTTTCGAAATCCTTCGCGGCTACGGAAAGACCCGCGAGCTTCCTCCGTTCGTCCTCCGAATCAATCGCCTCGAGTGCCTCTCGGAGTTCCTCTGCCTCCCCCTTCCGCTGCTGCTCTTCGGGGAGTGCCTCAATTCCTATATCCTTCCCTATCTCTTCGCCTTTTTTTTTGATTCAGAGAGATCCGTGGGGATTTCCATGCCAACCGCCATGGTTCGATCCCTTCCCTCGAGTCTGAAGTCCCTTCTCGGTCTTGTTATTTTCGAATTTTTATGAATTCCTGATGGATTTGGATTAAGGAATCTACTTGCTGCTTCTGGTTGGGGCTTCGGTTGCCACGGCCGCCGTCTTTGTGTTGATTTATTTTGCTAGGGTTTTAGTGGAATTTGTTGGTTTTGGTTGCCACGATGAAAGTGGAACAGAGTTGTGTGGAGAACAGGCAATTGGCAGGAGCCTCGAGCTCGTCCCTCTCTGATGGAAGTTACGGTCTTTCGGCTTCGACAGCTGTTTCTAGCCCCCTGAAGTCTTCTTCATCACGGAGGTATTTCTTTATTGCTTATTTGGGATTTGGGTGCTTAGCGTAATGCTGTTCAATACGTACCATCTATTTTATGCATTGGAAACTTGATACTGATTTTCTACGGCTATTGGTTGCTGGTCGAACTACGAGAACGGAAAGTCTTCTTTTTATTAAAAAAATGGAAAGCAAACTAAAGGGAATTGTAGGGTCCGTTTTTATGGAAGTATTGTCTTGCACATTTTAGAATCTAGACAAGCGACTTTATGTCAATTGATCATTATTGAAATTGTTTTTCACTTATTTTAAAAATAAAATTCAAATATTTATTTTAATTGGACCTCTAGAGTGGAATATAAATTACAGTTTTCATCCAGTTATCTAATAAAATTAGACCATGTAATATGAAATTTTTATTGATGTGAATTTCTTCGGATATTGATCCTTACCTTAGTCATGTTTCATGAACATAATACCATCCAGATTACCTTATGCTAGATTTTCTCTACATTGCCATACTATTTATGACAATTCATTGATTCATAATTCATTGCATGCTCAGACTTGGGGTTTTAGAGATTTATGGAGGTTATAGTACGCCTAATGGAAAAGTCAACTATTCTAGATAATTGCATCTTCTATTAGGTTCATTGTCTATTATAGTCTGATTGTGCACAGTCTATGAATGGAACACTGATTCTAGAAGAACCACAAATTTTCTTTGAATTTCAATCTAAGATTGATGGACGGTTATAATACTCGTAAAGTAAAAGTCAACCATTCTAGATAGTTGCATCTTCCATTAGGTTCATTGTCTATTCTAGTTTCATTGTGCACAGTCTATGAATGGAACACTGATTGTAGAAGAACCACAAATATTCTTTGAATTTCAATCTAAGATATAAAATTGTGTGTCAAGAGGCGCAGCAAATGAAGATTTCATAGATGATAACCACTCATCCAGTTGCAAGTAGATTGTGTTTTTATCATATTAATTGCACTTGATCATATTAAAAAAAATTTCTTTACTGATTTCTTCATCTTATATTCTTGAATTCCTTCATTCAGGAGGACCAGTGGCCCTATACGACGAGCAAAGGGTGGCTGGACATTACAAGAGGCAAGTATCTCATTCACTATTGCCAAGTTTAGATCCAATACACATGTGTTCGAAATCTCATTCACTATTGCTGAGTTTAGATCCAATACACGTGTGTTCGAAAACTGTCAATATAGTTTAATTAGACTAATTTAAGACTCTTTGTAATAACAATGCTTGGACTTAAAGGAGGCCCTAAAACTCCTTACATATCATAAGCAAAGTGTTTCCCAAACTGTGAGAAATGCACAGAATTTTGGTGCTTGATTTTGCATCTCCATGTTGCTATAGTACATATGTTAATTTGAAGCATAGTGTTTTCTAGTTACAACTAATTTAAGAGACATGTGAAACAATGCATTCTCATAATTTCTTCTTTCTAGTTTCAGTAATATTTATTTTTGTTTATAGGATGAGACGCTGAGGAAAGCTGTTCAAGCTTACAAAGGAAGACGTTGGAAGAAAATAGGTATACTGGTCACTTGCTAATTGTTTATGTTGAGTCCCACACTAATATAGTCATCACTTTGAAAATTTCGTTGCATTGTGTGCCCATGACTGCACCTAATGATTTAACATATTATAAAATTTCGTTGCATTGTGTGCCCATGACTGCACCTAATGATTTAACATTTTATAACTTAATAACTTTACCATGTTCATGAGTGAAAGTTGAATAATTATTAAAATTACATTTTATGAAGGACAACTAAATCAGAAAGCAGCTGAAGGTAAGGAAGCATACTTGTTGGTTGTATGTAAGGATGCAAAATTTTTAGGTGGGATCATAATTGTATTGTTTGAAATTTGTTCATGTTACAGACTGGGATTCAGGAACCAATTTAGGCCTTTATTGGCAGCTCATCTGAAGCAAGATAGGTTTCAACTTGTAATGGTATCTTGCAGATTTGGTTATAAAGGGTGTTTTGCCTCGAAGCTTCCTTCGGTGTTCAAGCCAGTACAGTTCTTGAGTAGGCTCACATTATGAATTGATAGTGCGTACTAACCAGTCCATATATAGGCAGACCTTGGAAAGACAGTTTAGCTTAGAAGTTTTGCCCTGTGCCATGAGGAAGCCTGTCATTTGTTTATGGAAGCCTCATATTCTTCTTTATAATGATGAGCTAATCACAATTGACACCACTTCATCTAAATCTTTTGTGTGGATGACTTGAAAGTTGATGACTTCCAATTGTTTTGACATTAATTATGGTCTTCTCCTTTATTTTTTGAGAGCATCAAAGAGTTGCTCTATTTGCTTATTTTTGAACAACAGAGGGTGTTGAAAGATCTTCTTAGGCATGCTAAAAGGGACTACAAGCCTTTGTGGTTTTGTTTGTCACATAGAGAAATTTGTAATCCATAAAACCCATTTTTCCTGCCATGCCCACAGGATCAACGGCGATTCATTCCCAATCCCTCATCTGCAGTTGATCCTTTGCATCTTGAATACTTTAGATTAGCCTTGGCACATAAAGTCCAAGTCGGCTTTGTGTTTGATTGAGTAAAAAAGCATATAACAAGGGGAGATTAAGATGAGGTTGGTAAGATATTTTAGAGGTGAGTGGCAGTAGGGACCAAACTGTTAAACCATTGACTTTGATTGGAAGTGCCTCAAGCATTCAGACAAAGGGGAGAATAGATTGGTTATCTTCATGATAGTGTAATGTATGTGACTTATGATGTCAGCATTGTAGGTAGATTTAACCACATTCACAAGTTTGATAATGCCCTATATGGTTATTCTTTTTAGTAAATTTGAATCCCTTAGTAGTCTCTTTGTGTGGATTCCATCAGAGTATCTCTCCATGTATAGCAGCATTGGTGGTGGGTATGGAGCCATGTACTGGATTCAGAACATTTATGGTGCATTATTCATGTTGGCAAGCCCTTAAGGTGTTGAACATTGTGCAGATGACCATATGTGAATTTTATATCATGGTGGATGCATGGTATCTGTTTTCTTAAGGGGCATGGTTGACTAAGTCTGGGCACTAATTAGTTCGGGTTAGCAGATGAGTAAGGAAGGCCAGATCCACTTGCATAGGAATGTAGAGCATACAATTTGTTCAAAACATGAGATAAATCATCATGGGTAGCGTGTGGTGGTATGGGCACTATGGTGTAGTAGGCCAATGATAAAGTTCAAAAACCCATATAAGACCAAAGAGTTGGTGGGTGATAGCAACCATTAACTTTTTCTAGGGAAAGAGCAACAATGAGTTTTTATTGGTGAAGGCTCAGGTATGTAGCGGAGTTTGGTCTAGGGGTAAGTTGTAAGATTCTGAATATATTTCTTGTTTTGGTGAGTATTGCATGCATAGCATAGTATTTTTTTAGAGTTGGATATTTTGCATTGGGTTTGTGCCTGATGGTTCATGATTGTTGGATTGTTTGGTGGTGATGGTCAATTGCCAATAGAAAATTAGAAATTAGTAATTCTTTTAACGAATCACGTATGGTGTGATCTAAAGATGAAAATTAGCTACTAGCCTTTGGTTTAGTTGGTTAAAAGGATTTAGAAAATTAATATGATATGTATCTTTGGCCCTTTTATTAAGTTGACAATGTTCTTGGCCAGACATATGTAGGTTATTATAATAGAAATCATAATTAAAGTTTTGTTTTCAAAAGCTCTGACCATCAAGTTTTGTGTCCATTAGAATAAGCTACAACAATTAAAGCATTTACGTGCAATACAATAGTTTACGTTTATGATATATGAGTTTATGCTTCAAACTTTTCCTTTCCAGCTGAATTTTTTCCTGATAGAACTGAGGTCCAATGTCTTCATCGGTGGCAAAAGGTTCTCAATCCGGAACTCATTAAAGGCCCATGGACCCTAGAGGTTTGATTCTACTTTTTTTTGTTAATTTACTAAAACTTTAGAAATTTAATGTTGAGAGACTTTTTTTTTCCTTGTGGTTTCAGGAAGATGAGAAAATCACTAGTCTTGTAGCGAAATATGGACCTACAAAATGGTCCATGATTGCAAAGTCTCTTCCTGGTCGTATTGGTAAACAATGTCGAGAGAGGTAGTTGAATATCATCAGCTTTAGAAAATGCATTCATATGAATTTGTTCTAGTAATAACATGGTCAATTCCCTCCCACACTAAATTCTTGACCTTATCATGAGTCAAACATTTCATGCATAGAAAGGATAACAAATATCTCTTACCTGTGGTATTTGTTGGAGGCCTAAGGCCGATCATCCTGTCTATGACCTTCTTAGTGTTCCTAACTAAGCTAGAGATTCCTCAAATTACCCTATGAATTCTTCCCTAATTTGCATTGCAACAAATAATATTTACCATTTATTATGACTTGAAACCATGTTATCTATAACAGCAACCTAAAACACTGTAACATGAGTCTGGTGTTGGATTAATTGTAACTTAGCAAGTATCTTCTTAACGAGTTAATTACTTGTAAATATCTACTACCCCAGTAGGAAATGAGATAAAGCTGAAAACAAAAAACAATTAATGCACATTTAGTGAATTTTGAAGTCTTTTACTAATATCAGTTGTGGCTTCTTCATTTATTGCTACAAGATTACAAATTATGCTGCTTGATATGAGTACAATATCATTTACGTTTCTCCTATAGTTTCACACTTCTATCTTGTAAATGCCTTTTATAGTTGGTTTGAAATCATTTTCAGAAACCGACTTTACCAAGCTGTAGTGGCATATTCCTTCTACACATGCCATCAAAGGTCTAACAGATTATAGTCTGATCAAACTGAACATATAATTTATTTGAGGCTTTGGCTTTCTTCTTTCCTCTACGTTATGATAATACTCTGACTAAACTGAACATATAATTTATTTGAGGCTTTGGCTTTCTTCTTTCCTCTACGTTATGATAATACTCTGATTAAACTGAACATATAATTTATTTGAGGCTTTGGCTTTCTTCTTTCCTCTACGTTATGATAATACTCTGACTAAACTGAACATATAATTTATTTGAGGCTTTGGCTTTCTTCTTTCCTCTACGTTATGATAATACTCTGATTAAACTGAACATATAATTTATTGAGGCTTTGGCTTTCTTCTTTCCTCTAGGTTATGATAATACGGGTTCTAGGATGACCAAAGACCAACATATGCTATTTCATTTTGGTGTGTATTTTTCACAAACTATTCTTTCTGTTCATAAATGGTTAAAGTTTAATTATCACTTCATTATATGACTTTATTTCCACTTATCTGATGCCTGTGTGTTCTTTAGGATATTTAAAAGAAAAACAGCATTTTTGACAATCTATTACTGCATTTTTTTTAAAATAAAATGCAGTAACATTTTTACTAAAGGAAGTTATAGTTTGACGATTTCTTCTGAAAACCCCCTTTATTTCTTTTAGGTGGCATAATCATCTAAATCCTGTGATAAAGAAAGATGCTTGGACTGAAGAGGAGGAGCTTGTTCTCATGAATGCCCATCATGAATATGGAAATAAATGGGCAGAAATTGCCAAGGTCTTACCTGGAAGGTATTTTACCCTTGCATATAATGCTTATGGTTATATTAACAAGTAAGTTTCATTTGACTGCATTTCCATTGATATCTATATAATTTAGGCTTTTGTATTTCACTTCCCCATAACATGCAACGTTAATAAAATCTCAAAGTTTTAGTGTCCAATTTAAGGTTTGTGGTTCTTCTTAATGAAGGTGGCATGAGAATAAGGTGTTAATGATGGTTCTTCTTAATGAGATACCATCAAAGGAGGGTCAATGTTTTCTTAGGTACTGCTTAGTGTCATGAGAATAAGGTGTAGTAGACTAGTTGTAACTGAGCAGATCATTATCTTTGCCATTGCAAGTTTGAACTATTTGAGATCAACCACATGGATTTCTCTCTCCACTGAAT